>JAQGBY010000477.1:0-44079 GCA_034698785.1 Mycogona germanica | reverse complement strand
AATTTGATGAATCGCATACTCAAGATTATATCTTCGGGGGGAGAGTCGAGGGACGGGGGGGTTGGGGGGGTGTTATTATTCGAGTTTCGTCATCAAGGAGGGTGTTTTGAAGGAGATCGAGCAATCCATATGAGGTGAGAAGAAACCAATGAAACCAGATTTTAAAATTTACAACTGCAGAGTTGATCGAGGACCGAAAATTTAAATGAATTTGGGTTTCTACAGCAATTTAATTCTTTGGTTCGTGGATCATGTTTAAACTGTAAATACGCAAATGAGAAATGATTTGATCCAATTTTTAACGACTTGCAGAAAATTCAAATTACTTTCACAAGTCAGTTCCGAGATCTGTATTAAAAGTAAAAATAAAGCGGAATTAAAAAATTTTAAATCAAAAAATATAACGTCATGAAAAATTGATCTGAATATCTGGAAAGCTCAAATTAGCTGAAATCAGGTGACTAGGTAGATCAAAGTCTAGTTTTGCGACTGCTCCAGAGATATTGGGGGAAAAACTATCGTGTGAGACTGCGCCCCCTGCCGATCTTCCTTCGCACCAATACTCATTTCCACCAATCACCGCATTGCCAAACGCCATTGTTCGTAGTCCCATCTTTGACCTAATTAAGTTACCAATATTCTAGAAAACCTATTTGCTAATTATTTACTGACTCTGACTGTGTGACAACATTGTGTGATTGTCTGGTAACACTGGTCAGGAAGAACACACTCGCCCGCCACCAGAGGGCAGCACCTGACAGATGCGATCCCACATCACTTCGAGGCCTCTTTTGATTTAAAATAAATATTTAACATATCAGTATTGCATGTAGTTAATTTCTACACAAGAAATTATCTTAAGTAAGTAATTAAAATATAATTTAAAGTATGTAAAATATTCATGAGGGATTTAGTTAGGGCGTCTGGATGATATATATATATTAAATGGTGAATTCGGGACAGGCTGAATGAAGAAAGACGGACCGAACTTCACGTCTGCACGAAACTCTATATTTTTCGCAATTACCAGTTCTAATTTATTTTATTTTATTTATTTTTTAATTCACTGAAGTGTAAAACACAACAGGGAGATTCTGTACCCCTCTCAGTGCTTAGGCACTATGTGAGAGGCACATAGATCGAATAATCGAGAGCCCGCGCCGGGAATCGAACCCGGGACCGCCGAAGCACAGTCCGTCGCTTAACCAACTGCGCTACAACGAGTCGTACGTTAATTAAAATAATAGTAAAATGTTATTATACAGAAAGCTAGTTCGCCACTCGGTTCGTCTTCTTCATTCGGCCTGTCCCGAATTCGCCATTTAATATATATGTAAAATATGTTAATTTCTACCTGTTTGCTTGACAAATTCTGTTTATTAAAAAAAAATATAAAAACATGAAAATATTTCCTGCTACGTTACGTCACTGGTGTTTGGCAATGCCTTCATTTATTATACAAAATACTATTTACGATATTCATTCGAATCCAAGCTTTTAATCCTAATCTTATCTCGTCCAACTACTATAGGCCTAATCTCCTCGATAATAGAAATTAGCTCGTGCTTAATCTCTCCTAACATGTAGAACAAAAAAAAAATCAACTCAATACTCAGTACCAAAAAAAATAAATCATTCATTAGGTTATAACCAATCGTACCACTTTTTTTTAGGGCACGCAAGATGTCATAGACTGGTTATAACTCATCGATTAAAAAACAAACGAAAACCGATCATTTACATTTCACTTCTATTGATACAACTATAATCGACATTTCCAAAGAAGAAAACAATTTTAAAAAATGCAGCTGTATTTCTTGCCCATATTTAAATTATGTAAATCCTGTAACCACTTCCTTATCATGTGTTCGTTTTTAAACCTAGCTTCTAATCTCGTTCGTACAGACGCAGCTGGACAACGTCAATTTTGACGTCGGTTAAACAACTGACCCACTTCTGTGTTAGTTCAACCCCTGCTTTGACCGTTAGCCGTTTTGGTTTTTGCCAGATTGTCATGTTTTGATTTTTTTGGGAATTCGGAGCAATTTTATTGGACAGGGAATCGACCGGAAGATAATCATACTTCATACGGATTAATAGAATTAATCAAATTAAATTACGAATAGTTGAATTGTTAAAAGTGAACCTAACCTCCATGTTACAATGAATCTGGATCAGAAAAAATGATTTCACAATCCAAATTACAATGTTTTACAATTGAAAACATAATTTAAATCAGAAGTAGGAAATTCACGAGTAAATAATTAATTTAGGTAATTAGACAATTGCATTTTTGAAAATGGAGAAACAAAATTATTATCTTCGTGCCCTTCGCTGTCCTCTAAAAATTGAGGTCCTCTTTTCCTGCGTTGCGATCTCGTGTCATCGTGATGTTGAGTTTCAATTTCACGACGCACCACATGTAAATATATTGAAATTCCGTTTTTTTTCTCGTCGCGTCCGGTTTTCGGTGGTTGCGTTATCAATGTGAGTGTCTATGTTTGCGTGTTCATTTGTGTTCCCGTGAACCAACAAATGTTTATACTTGTTAATATTTTATAAATGTTTAATTGCGGTTAAGTCCTGTCCGGTTAAGTTGACAGAGTTATCAACTTGGTCTAAAAGCCAGGCAGGAACAAAATGGCTAGTTGGTTATTATGTTATTTTGTAACTGTCTTTAAAAAATATAAATTAGATATTTCTAAGCGTTTCTTAACGAGGTAACGATATTAGGTTTACTACAAATGATTTATTATAAAGACAAGTAGAGAGAGAGAGAGAAAAGTGTCAATTTTTCTTAGTTTTTAAAAGACAAACAACAGAAAATGTTTTTATGACAACTTTTTACATATTTACTCTCTAGATTTTATAATTTATGGTCTAGTGTAATTGGCACAACACTCGCAATACTCATTGGATGATCAACGAGAAAGTAACTGATTAAATATAATGAATTGAGATGTAAAAAAAAACTTAAAATTGTGCGGTTTGTTTTTAATTTTGAAGATTATGTTATTGGACAATTACTATTTAATATAAGTGTCTCTGCGATTCAATCTCCTTCGTGTGTTCCTGATTATCTATTGTTTAATAATTATTAAAGGCACTGTTCCGATCATTTTATTAACTGGGGAAAAATGTTATTTCTATATTGTAATTGTATTGTTTTCGGGGAGAACTTATTTATGACGAAACAAGAAATACTTGGATTAGTGTTGCGTTATTTCTCAATCATTTTATCGGTGGCATTCGAAATATATTTAAATATGATGGTGCTTGAACTTGAGATCTCTAAAATGTTCGTTATTATGATTACTATCCGAAGATGAAAAAACAAAAACCTGTGCATTGTAATATCCACCCCGGGTTCATAATAAAGAGACCATCACATTTGTCAAGCTGTTGTCTAGTTATTTCTCCACATTCAAATAAAGTGAAATGATCTCAGAAGTTCCCGTCATCCGCAATGGGATTTAAAATTTTTTGAAAACCCAAATTTTTGTGTGAAACATAAACTACTTTAGAAAATGCTTGAAATTTGTTGTGAAAAGTAGTTTTTTCCAATTTATTAAAAAATTTCAATAGTAAAATAATTAATGATAGAAAATGGATCTGGTGTGCTTGGATCACTGACAGCATTGGTAGCACGTGAGAGCGCTCTCTAGTGGCAGTATTGCGTTCTCATCTTCGACGCCATATTTGAATTTTACGGTGAACTTTAACTGCTCATATCTCGAGAAAGACATAAAATCGAGGGCTAAAATTAACAACGTCTACCTCAAAATTTGAGGAACTATATTTCGATTAAATTTTATTGCACTGCGGTGCGCTGTTCGTGAGTTTTCGATGTGACAAATTAGCTCCTCCAAGAATCCTATTTCGAATTCTGGAACCACGGTTATCAAAGGGGAAATCAGTTCTCTAACATATCATCCTATAATCAAAATAGACCTTTTGTCTCCATTACAATTGTACTCCAATTACAATTGCGAATCACGAATCAGTAAACTTTCGGTCTGCGTCTAGACGCTGATCGAATATTTATTCGTGTCTGGCGGCTACTGCCCTCTGACGGATGGAAAACGAAATGCTGTTATACGAACACATGGTTAGGCTACGCCACAGGAAACCCCTTAACATCTATAGACCACTGGTTTTACGATCGCATCTCTCTGAGAGAGGAAATCCTGAACACTGGCATCTGGAGAGAACGCGTGTTCTGTACTGGGGCGACCTCTGGTGAGCAAGAGGTGTTCTACGTTCGCATGAACGCGAAGTTCTAAAAATGAGTCCTTATGAAGATAAACGAGATTTTGGAAATCAAAAACCCTTTCGGGGATCAAAATTTAGAAAATTTTAGAACACGCATTAAATTTGAAACTAATTTTTAACCACGACTTTTAATTAAACGTTCATGCCAAATTCAAGTCAGATGAATTGTTATTGCTTAGATCTGTATTTGGGAATGTTTTAGTTTATGGGACATATTAAAGGTGTCCACCACAAGACCCAACAATCACATTCATCAGTTTTTAGTGCAGGTCCAGGAGCACGCCCAGTGCTCGACCGTGCGATCCAGCACTTTGCTCCAGCACCACGGACCGTTGTCCAGCCGTTCCCTCTCATTCATTTCGCTCAGCGTCTCTCTCTCTGCCCCGAGTTGCCGCTGCTGCTCCTCAGATGGCGCTGCCGGTCGTCCCCCGGCCCCGGTCCCAGTCCCGGCGCACGTGTCAGGCCGCCAGCGAGAGGTGAAACCAGTTGCCTGATTCGCGTGCACGCGCGCCTACACCTTTTTGGCACGCGCCGCGAGCAGCACGCGTCGGCCCAGCACGCGCGCTCTGTGTGCTGTGTGGTGGCACGCCGTGTGGGTCCAGCACTCTGAGGTGTCGGAACGGTGCCTGTCCCCCCTTAGCCTCACCATTAGGACAGCAACAGCAGCAGCAGCACACCGGCCCCAGTCCACGCTCGGCAATTTTTCGGCAACTCCGGGACACTTTTTAATTTGCGAGGTGGCGTCGGCAAATTAATTTACTACCGCCGGACGACTGTTTCTCGACGCGCCGGCTGTGTGGATTTTTGTTTTTCAACTCCCAGAAAATCCAGCTTTTTTCTCCAGCTCGCTCTCGACACCGGATCCCGCGAAACGAGTTCATCTCGATCTTCGAGGGAATTTTTGACGGCGCTGAATTTTCGTCGATCGTCACTGTTTCTTCTTCTTCTTCTGCTCAATTCAATAATTTCGCCTTTCGATTACAACAATATGTCTGTCCAAGTTTCTCAAACGCTCACCGATTTTCCTTGACTTGACCGTCGATGACGACGATGACGATGACGACGCGAACGCCGAAACATTAAACACTTTCCGCCGCTTCGACGATCCATCAAAAAACCACATCAACACGAATTAACAACAATCAACGCTCGGCTGTGACGTAACGCGATTGCGACGAATTGATTCACTGATTTACAAAAAATTCCCACTTGTGTAAACATGCAGTTATAATTTGTCTGGATCTTATCCGTTTGGTCTGGATTTTGTCAGGCGATTAAAAACAATCGCTAAGTCGCGTCAATCTTTCGACAAAAAATTGTCACCGTCGATCGGACATTTGTGCGTTATTAAAGTACTTTTTGTGGAAAGCGGCTAAAATAGAATATTCAAACCTGATTTAATCTTCGGAAACCGAATTAGTTTAAACGGTTTGTCTTTTTCAAGTGAAGTGTGCGTGTGTGTGTGTGTTCGGGATTGGGAAAATCAGGAATTGTGATCAAGTGTTTGGAAGAGCCGCAAAAATTGAAATAGTTTTGAGTGATTTCGTGATTTGAGGGAATTTCTCCAGTGGTGGTGGCAAATTCGAATTTTGGCAGTCGTGGGTGATGAGGGTCACCGGAAACGGATTAAGGAATAACATTTCTCTCGTGACATTCCATCGAAATCGTGCTATCTAACATTTTGCTATTTCATTTTTCTTCGTCCGTCTTTAGTCGATTTTTTGAGTGCGCTTTCGGCGAGAGAATGCAGGAAGAGACGACGGCCTCGTCTCCCCTCCGGACCTGGCATCAGGCCCCGGCATTGTCCCTTCCGGCAGGAGTATTCCTCTGACGGCGACGGACGCTCTGCTCGATGGGTGATCGGCTCGCCGGTCCGTCCCCGCCGCGGGTGTCCACTCTGCTGCTCCTCCTCCTCCTGCTCCTGCTCAGCCTCAGCGTCGGACTGGCCCGCGTGGTGTCAGACGACTACCTCCATCCGGCATCGTCCGACGATGACGGATCAGCGACGGAATCGGACGTCCAACTGCCGGACGACGTACTGTACCGCTGGCGGCCGTCCGACGAGTACGACGACGCGTCCGTCACGGCGATCGCTCCGGTGTCCAGCACCTCCAGTCGAGGCTGGCCAGTCCGACACTTGCGCAGTCGACGCCGCTCGCACCGACAGTTCCGCGCTGCCAGAAAAAATCACTGGAGTAGTAACGACGGGCTCGAACCCGCGATCACTGACACCCAAAAATTCGTCTCCTACGAACCGGCGACCACCACCACTACCACCACCACCACACCTTCGACTACATCCGGTCCGCCGTCACTGTCCGTAGAGTCGGACGACGCCGGATCTATCGAACTCGATGACCAGGTGACCTTTGACCGCACCGACGATGAGGTCCCATCCAGGGCGATCCAGTTGACGCGGGTGGTGGGCGCACCTAACCTGCTCAACAAATTCCGCGCCCTGGGCGACCTGCGGGAGAGTGGGGACGGCGAGCCGGACTACGACTCGGACTATCCAGCCGACGGGGGTCACTCGGCAGCCGGATCACCATCTCCGGCGGTGAGCGCCGATGACCGGACGGTGGTCAACGGCACGGAGGGAGGCGAGGCGGAAATGGCG
The DNA here is from genome assembly GCA_034698785.1 of Mycogona germanica. Classification (NCBI taxonomy): domain Eukaryota; kingdom Metazoa; phylum Arthropoda; class Diplopoda; order Chordeumatida; family Chordeumatidae; genus Mycogona; species Mycogona germanica. The sequence goes on along the minus strand of JAQGBY010000477.1, from coordinate 37,190 downwards.
AACGGCCTGCACATGGACATCGTGACCAAGTTCCTGCGCATCGTGGAGAGTCAGAGTCTGCTGGGGGTCAACTGCACGGCCGGCACGGAGATGAACCTGGGTGAGGGGGTGGTGGACCGCTACGCGCAGGAGCGCTTCCGGTTGGAGGCGGAGGTGGCAGTGAACCGGGCCAACTTCCTGACCCGGCTGTGGAAGTATGCCCGCTCCGCCCTGCTGCTGTCCGAGTACGTGCTGTACGCATCCGTGCGCTCCATGGTCGAGTTCGACGACGACATCTTCGCGGGGGGCAACTGCTACGACAAGTACAACTACAAGGATTACCTGCTCTTCTGTCCGTTCGGATTCCGGTTGCCGGACGGTCTGGTGCTGGTCAAGAATCTGGCTGTCGACTACAAGTACTTGACCAACACTAGCGAGTGGTTCTATCGGGCGAGGAAATCGGCCGAACAGGTGGTCAGGAATTTCACCAGCTTCCGGCGAGGTAGGACACTTCACTCCTTACTTATGCTTTAGATTTGCTTTAACTGTAGCGAATAAATCAGGGAGAGGGAATCCTAGCCGGGAATCAAACCCGGGATCAGTCGCACCACGAGTCAGTCTCACGTCACCAAAGTGTTGATTTTCTTGGATTCAGTAAAATTTCAGTCAAACGTTTGGAAAAGTGTCATCAGAAGATAATGTACCTCCGTGTTAATACGAAATATTAGATTTGCTGCCCCTAGTTCAGAGGCAAACAGGTAATGCATGAATATATTGCCTTCGGCTGATCAGCTGCCCCTTATAGAGAGGCAAACAGTACACGCATAGGTGTTATGCTAGTTTTAAAACAACAACAATAAAATCATTTTGCTGCCCCTAGTTGAAAGGCAATCAGGCAAGGTTAGGATGTAATGCTATTTTTATTGAAGAAGTAAAACAATTCTTTAGATTAGCTGCCCCCTATTTGAAAGATAAACTACCTGTACATCGCATTTATGTTCTTGGAGCGCGTTAAGATTTCTTATTGCCCACCATCAGCAAAAACTCACGTTCTTCTTATATGTTTTATTGCTTAAATACGTATTATGTCTATAATAAAAAATCTTCTGATGATTAATTTTTTCTGAAATTTTCATTCCGTTTCTGTGAATAATATGCATCCGAAAAATTATTTTTATTTTCCCTTCCATACAGAATTTTCTTTTCATGCTGAGAATCTATTAAATAGACAATTGAAATTATTTTCGAGGAATCGATCAATAAAATGATTCCAGTGAAAGAAACGGAAATATATTTGCCCAATGTTGTTTCGTGTTTATTTCAGCTGAAACGATTTCCTTTTTCAAATCCACATACTTTCCTTCAAGTCGATGCACTCGTACAGTTAATGTTTCCGAGATCATTTTAATTTCGTTCGCCAACTCTGTTCCGTTGTTTCGATAAGAGTTTATATACCTCTTTCGAATGACATTATTCATGATCGACTACTTAATCTTAATGCTTACGTGCTGACGAGATATTCAAAGTAGGAGTACTGTAATCAAATACAGTACCGTACAACACCGGGTTGGTCAACACACCGTTAACGTCAAAAATAATGAAAGGGTCTTTTTGAACGAGGTCAACAGCATTTTTAATAAGCTAGATAAATAAATAACTAAAGGTTGTCTCGCCCGCAGCACTTCTGCGCCAGCAAACATAAATTTGACATTCATAAATGAAGATAAAAACAATTTTGGACGCTCGAGGCTGGATCTACTGTATATTTAGGGAGAGTATTGTTCCCCCTTTGATGACGTCCTTTATTAATATTTGGGCCGCGGAATTGTGTTTGCGAGTCAAACAAGGCTTGACATACGAGCAGTCATCATCGCTCTTGGCACACGCACACACGACATCCCATCCCCATAAATCACTCGCAACGCACTCCACTGATGCTCGAGCGCATCTATTCTCTTCGTCATATGCAAAGTGAGTGAGTGAGAGGAGAGACATCACTGAACATGAACAGGACAAAAAAAAATAAGAACCACCATCTATGAAAGACGTGTCGATGAGTCTCAACTCATTTCAAATCTCAGTGAAAATAGTTGAATCATTTCTTATTTCATCCCCCGTTCTTATAAACCCGAGTTGCTCTACACCATCACGCTCTCTACTCTCTTCATGATCCACAATTATTCCCTCAATCGTATGTTTTGTGATTGAGATTGGGGCAATTGGGGTTTCGAGATTGTAGGCGCTTTCCCGGTATACAGGTCGCGTGAGAATAAGATTGAAAGTTGAACGCAGCCCTCACCAGCACGTGTTTTGAAATTTACGATCACATTTGAACTGGGCGAATTGTCATTCGAGAACGCGCAGGACGCTCTCATCTTCGCACGGACTGGTCACTCGTGATCAAATGTCTCAACGCACCCTTCTCCCGCGCACGTGAAATTCTCGAGCGCATTTGACATGGGCGAATCGCGATTCGAAAGCGAGCCTTTTCTCTTGTCCTAGCACGGATTTGTCGATGTCATGTTAATGTCTAAACGCAACCCTGATTAAGCGTTCTTATATTAAGGATGCTTGGGCCAGGGTAACTAACTAGGAATGATGTCCTTCTTAATCAGTACCTATGTGGTGATGTTCAGGGGTTCAAGACCCATCTCGGATATAGAAGTTCAAATACAGACTCTGTAACTGAATTGACGGTCGCTTTTTTGGCGGTGGTTGACGCATCAGTCGTGTTACGCCAGCGCGGCTGATGCGTGGTGCGGTCGTTACGGTGTAATGCGGCCGATAAAGACCGCCGTTGTAATGGCAGCGTGACTCCGCGACTCTCTCCAGTTTCTTGGTCCGTCCTCCCTCCTGTTGCCGGGTCCTGCACCCGAACCACCCCCAGCCCGACGCCAAACTGAATTTGGAGCGACGCCATTGGCGCGCGCGCGAACGACCGGATAATTCATTCGTATTCGGAAGGCGAGAGGGGTGGAGGGAGGGAGAGGGGTGACGTCGTCGACTAGGATATGTCGGACCGGCTGCGAGTTAACGCGTTTTTCATTGTTAAGGTCGTTTTCGGTTTAAATGGGTGACGGTGGCGGTGGCGGCGGCGGTGACGCGCTCTGACGTGGACTCGTGCCAACTATTTCTCTTAGTGGCCTCGCTAAACGAAAGTACTTCCGCTTTCAACCTCTTCTTCCTCTTCTTCCCCTTCTCCTCGCCCCGATCCAGCAGCTGGATAGCGACAAGATCGCTCTGTCTAGAGACCTAGTTGGCGGATGAGACGCGAGGCGGCGCCACTGAACGACCATGCCCAGGATTCCCTTAGACGCTAAAGTGTCAATAGCTCAAATCAAAATCCTGTCTGTGTCCAATGGCGTAACCACAGCGACACCAAAAGTACACTGGCGTTGGTTACGCCAGTGTAACTTAATTCAGCGTTTTATGTTGTTGCGTTCCTGAGATATGGATTTAATAAATCGCAACAAATTCACAGATCCTATGGACGTGGCGTGTGCTACGAATGCCAGCATGTGGTGACCACTTGGTGCACCAACATGTGCAGGCAACTGTCGCCATCTACCGGCAGTGAGGCTTTTTAACTTAAGGGTAAAAGGAGGAAGTATCGCTTATGACGTCACAAAAGCAAAAACGATTGTAAACTTTGCAACTACCGAAAACCAAAAGGGTTGCGCAATAATCGTTATTGTCAACTATCGATATAGTTTAAAGCTAGTCCAGCAATATCGCGCAATACAGCAGGGTCCTTTGAAAAAAATATAAAAATTAAAACAAAACAAAAAAAAAATTCATTCGGTGCTGTCCCAATTTCACCCTTTCTCGATAAAAATACAGACTAGCTGCCTCAAAATATAGTCACCACTACAATGGCATTCATAACTCTAACATTACACCTCTTTCCTTCAGACACGTTTCTACATGTTGCCATTCCACAAATGAGGTGAACATATAAAAGCGAATCCATATTATTATTTGTTTTTCTTAGTCATCTCGGCTCAATTACTGTTTTCTGGTGATTGTGTAGAGAGAGAATATGAGTTAGCTATTACTTTTCTAGCACGTCAAAATCATAATAAAATCGTTTAATTATCGACTGTGTTACAAATGTCAAATTGGAGATCGCAATGAATGCTACGTGATGTCGTGGTTTTTTCTTATTCTTCTTCTGCTGACTTTCCGAGTAAATGAGAAATATTGATCGACGGAAGTTGCAACGTGTTGGACTCGAAACGGTTTCTTTCTATTTTTTCTTCCTTTTTTCTTTGCAATTTTCGTGAAGCAAACGCATTAGTTATACTCATATATATACTCTGTATATTCCAGGATATATGCCTTTGCTGTATGTGAATCAATGCCAACTCATTTCGAGACAAAAATATACAAATATACGAATGAAAGTACACTCGGATCGAAAAAAAACCAACTATTGACTGCATTTCTGAACGCGCTTTCAATTAAATATGTAGATCTATCTGATGGAAGATATTTAAGAAGATATGGAGTATCCAGCGCTCGGCAAGTGATTTAGATCGAGCGCCATCTAGCAACCATCTTTATAAATCATTTTTTATATTCTATATTATAAAAAGGATTGGATTTTCCTGTTCGGAGACTAACCCTCGAACGGCTCAATGAAATTGCAGAAAATTTTACATATCGTTAGTACACCACCATAATTCGCTAGCGACAGAATTTAAGATCTCGATTTTCAATATTTCATATTAAAATAACCGTTAACAACTTCTGGATACAACTTCCTTTGGCTTCAAACTTAAAAAATGGCGTCTCCACATCAAAAGCATGACGTCGTCGATTTCACGAGACAACCAAGCACACCAGATAACAGTTTCAACCAAGCAAACCAGATAACAGTTCCGGAATACTATTTTCAATATAATTGAAAATCCTAACATGTTGAAGCACAATTAATTTTTTATTTCATTGGTGGTTACTGTAACCCAGGCAACGGCTTCTGTAACGGCCTAAACGGTGGAAAAACAATTTATAGTTTCACCGGTAGATGGCGTTACGCAACATGCATGTATCTATTTTTAAAAAAAGCCTCATCCGCAAACCCGCAAAGTATGTTGAGACAATGTTGAGATAATCGCATAGATAAAATATTCTAATGCGCCAGCTCTGTTTCATTGATCCCGTTTATTAAACGGGCTCCATCGTATTTATCTTTCAAAAACACGAATCTGCTGTTGCATTGTGTGATTGCCTCGCTACACGGGACAGGAACAACATGACCTGTCAACAGCGGTCAACCGTTGATTCGAGACCTCTTTCTTCCTTGCCCTGGGTATGACGTCAGACACTCTCGTCCTCACTGCTGATGCCAGTGATGTTATCATGGATGCTCGATACTGGGTCGGGAATCACGACTATATAAAATAAATTAATCGCCAGTATACAGAAAATACTGTGGTGACTGAAACAAGACACTAACGTCACCTGGCGCGCATTGCATGTACTGGATACATTTCGGAAACGACCTAGCTGATGAAACTGATCAAGTTGTTTAAGCACAGGTGCAACTGTTCTTGTATCGAGACGAACTTTTCCCCTTCGGGAATCGGCTACCTTTTTTTGTGTGAACGCGATCTTATATTGGTTTCCAAAGCTCCTTTCACCAACACCACGCCTGCGTCCTTATCGATTAAGCATTTAATCTGTTTTAATTGATTCCTTAATCTAAATATCTACACACAAACACACACGCACTCATCGGAAAACCCTCCTGAGACCACATCGAAACCAACGTCTTATTACAATTACAATATGTAGCCACAAGCAGCCCCAGATGGGGCCTATGGGGGAAGTTAAGGACAAAGCTTGAGGTTGTCCTATCCTAACAGACTCCTGACTTGAGACTCGTCAAGGCTATTCCACTGTCGACACACTGTGGGGAAATAGGAGTTGAAGTACGAGTCACAGCTACAATGCAGCTGTTGAACCATTTTTAGTATGCCCCGCTCTTCTACACCTAGTAAGAGCCTGTCTCACCATTTCCCCAATTTTCACATTGCAATCCCCCTTCAGAATACGAGCCAAAAGCCCAATATTGGTCGCTTTTCTTCGATCGTCTAACGATTCCCATTCCCATATTGACAACATGTCCGTCACATTATCCTCTCGACCTTGGGGTTTCCATGTTAGCTGGAAATCACTGAAAATTTTGAAAAAAAATAATAATTCGAGTCATTGAAGGTTGATTGGTAATTGAAAATCGGCCAATCGAACAATTTGAGTTTGAGTTTGAGAAACAGGACCCGAGAGGAAAGCGAGCTCAACCTTGTATCGTTATAAGCCTGTTTATGCAGCGCGGGTTTCGCGTTTGCTTCTTAATTCAGTCGTGCGACAATTCCCAACGTGCCCCCCTTGTCACCCCCTTACACCCTTTACGACACCCCCGAACATGCTCTCAGGAATTTCTTAACAACCCCAGCGGTAGCCAAACCTCCTGTCGCAAGCGACCCACAAGTTCCCGCGCGGTACACAGACATTTTCCCCAATCAAAATTACACTGAACAAAAAACTACGTCACAAATAAAAAACGTTAAACCGAAAATGGCGCCATGAAAATTAATCATGCACTGGATGCATTGTCGCAATTTCTAAGGCCATTGTAACTTATTTCAGGTTTCTATGTTGTTGCGTTCATGAGATATGAATTTAATAAACAAAACGTCATTTAATAAACAAAACAAAGCGGTAACCAAATAAGGCACGGTGGGGGAGGAAAATAATATTTACAGACAAATGTCGCCGTCTACCGGCAGTTAGGGGAAACTGAAAGGCTGAAAGTTTGGATTTGAGAAGTCGTGTCGTTTGATCTGGTGATTCCATAATACAAAAAATATTCTTGTGTCTACCTGTTGGTCCTGACGTTTGCCTGCTGGTCCGAAAATTATAGGTTCGTGCCCGAATTTCTGCAAAAGAAAATATAAAAATATACATATACATTCTGTTAAACCAAAAATCAATAACACATTAAAATAAAATAAAAACAATATGTCATGATATGGAAATTCGCAGGCGTAAAACAATCCATAAAAATTATCTTAAATAAGTTTGTTGTGTCGATCAAAAATGTGCGTACAACTTTTTGATTGTCCCAGCTACAAGAGTTCGAAGGTCAGCGTTGACGTGTACAGTAATACTGTACAGCTCGTCAGATGCACGAATAACTCCGGCATCCGACAGCGGTCCGTGACGTCGGGAGCACGACGGGGTCACCTAACGACTTCATTTGAAAGGGGGGCTGACCATGGTGGGCGCGTTGGTCACACGTGTGGCACCGCGGGATCACGCGCCTCGCTGAATCGTCACTGATACGGTGGTCGAAGCATTGTTCTGTCCCGGACATATAACCGTCTCGCTAAATTCGGCGACCGTCTTTCTCTGAATAGGGAAGGGGTCAGGCGTAGGGGTCATCGGCGACCGGACGAAAACCGGCCGGCGGAGGTCGATGAACCGGTGACGACGAGCCGGATTCTATTCACGTAATTTTAGGAAGTCGTCGCGGTTAACGAAGTGTCGAAGCCTGATGACGTGCATCTCTTTCCAGACCATTGAAGGGAATACAATGGTACAATCGGACGATCTTTCTGATTACGCACTTTTGCAGTTCATTCTAAAAACATTGACGCTATTTTGATTTCATTTTTGTAGCTCCTGTTACAAGGAGTGATAGTAAAGGTGGTGAGGCGATCAACGGATCAATTCCCGGTAGAGACCTCTGGGAATTTTTCTGGCGAGAGAAATTCCAAACACGCGTCTTTTTTTCGGAAGGCGATGACGTCACTGGTGCGTGGAACGAGACAAACTGACGTCTTACGTTTGGCGAGGAGGAAAAGAGGTCTCGAAGTAGTTGAGTGACGGGGGATCGGATTTAGCAGGTTCTGCTCTCTAGTGGCAAGCGAGGATGTTGCTGCTGCCCCGTGTTGCGAGGCAATCACACAATGCACCGGTCAAACTCTGCCTATTATTTTGATTTTTTTCTCTTGTTGATGTTTACGTGAAAGTCGTAATCTTTAGGTTGAGATTTATTGAATGTATATTTGCAAAAGCAGCTGCCAACTTTAAAATCTTATTGATTTAGCGGAATTTTCCTGTCAGTTCGTCAAATTGTTTTACGAAAAGCTGATAAACCTCCTAGAGAGATTTCGACAAAACTGTCAAATTGTCTAACCTGACGCGCCTCGTCTTGCCTAGTCAATTGATCAATCGAATTCATATTTCGATTTGAAAAGCGAGTCAGGATTAGACAACGTCACATAAAATATTTCATTTCAACTGATTATCTATTAAGAATTTTACTTCTGATACTTATTGGTGAACTCAGCAGCTTAAACTTTTACAATTACAGGTGCATCAATTGAATCGAAAGAAAACAAATTACTGCAAATAAGTTTTAATTTTTCTGTCAATCGCTAAAAAGTAATAATCATTTCAGTAGTTTCTTATAATACAAATATAGTCTATATTAAGACAATTTTCTCAGGATTTCTTTCTCTCAAAGTTCGCAATAAGAATGTCTTATAAACTCTGACTAAGCTACTTAAGAAGACTTTCTGTTTCTGTCGTGAATAAGTACTTTTTCTTCCTCTCTCTCTCTCTCTCTCCCTCTTTGTGGAATCTCTTGGTTCCGCAGAAAAAAATTCTTTTTTGTGACAATATAATTGTAAAACTAAAACGGAAAAAGGAAAAAAAAATTCGACGGTCGACAAAAAAAAATTGAAAACGTTCTTTACAAAGAACTGAGAACGTCTAGAGTGTGACACGAGGAGTAAGACACGACCATTGGCTTTATCTTACGACTCGTAAGATGGCGTTACCATCTTGAAAACGGTAACTAGTAACACACCTAGTGGTCAACCACAGGTAGTCAAGATCACCACAATTCGCTCTTCGTTTCTCCAGTCCATGAAGAAGTGGAATACCTTAGTGGGTCTTTGGATAATTTTCTGGAAAACAAATTATTGTTTGAGGATTTTCGTCTTTTGTCGACGTTACGTCCCGAGACGCCGGTAAAAGCTGACGTCATTCTTCTTGCAGACGGAGACCTCTCTCTTTGATATGTGGGGCTGTTGCTTCTAGACCTTCCAGTTCGTTGATCGTCCGTCGTGGTGAACCCGAGTTAGTTCTCTTTAATCGAATGTGTGTGTGTGTGTGTGATGTGCGTCTTGCGACACAATTTCACGCCCGGCTACGAAAATGTCCCAATCACTTTTCGCCATTTCCTCCGCGAAATCTTATTAGTTTCGAGCAAATTGAGTCTTGTTCTCGCGTGAGGGGGGCAAAAACTCCTTTTATTTCGTTAATAATGACTTAAATCCAGTGTGTAAACGCGCACAAACCCCCTATTCCCAGTACCACGTCATCGCCACCTCACCATCCCCATTCCCCTTTTCCCCGCGGCTCCCCCCCCCCCACACACACACAAGAAATAATTCTCGTCCATCAGCCAAGAACTGGAAGGAATGCAATCTGCTTCTACAGGATTAGTTGTTGAAAGTCAGCGATTTTTAGATTTCTTGGTGGCGCTCGGAAATTCGTGTCACACATAGGCTTTTTTGTTTCACTCAGTCTATATAGTTCTATGATCCAGTGCGTTCGATTTGCGACGAGTTGAAGCGACTGCTCGGCAGATGGCGATGCATAATATGTTCGCATTTGGGCGTAGATCACGATCGACATTGTATCTCTTCAAATCGCTGCTTCATCGTCGCTTTTAATCACTCCCGGCCCCGAAATATCTGTTCTAGAGCATTTCAGCTACCAATTTTGACTTCAACTCGTTGCTTGATGGCGTTGGCGATGCATTATATGTTCGCATATGGGCGTAGATCACGATCGACATTGTATCTCTTCAACTCGCTGCTGTTCCACAGCATTTCAGCTACCAAATTTTGGGAATACCGTTCCTGACTCACCTAGTGGTCAGATTAGTAATGCGTGTGAGTCTGTGACCTCCTGGTCAAAGATTTTGGGAAATTTGATGACACTGCTGGCGTGAGAGACCGGATTACTAAGTCTCTCGGGTTCTCTCGAGAAGTGAAGATTATCCTGACTCGTAATCTTAATATCGATTAAGAAAATGTGCTTCCCCCTTAAAACTCACCTGAGATATTTGTCTAAGGGGGATGTTGGTAGTGGTAGAGATAGTGTCGACTGTTTTCTTTCTTAGTGGTGGTTCTTTGCCTACGACAATGTTGATGGAAGAATATTTCGTTTCCGCGTTCTCACGATTCCGTTATTGGGGTGGCTTAGGGGTGGGGAGAAGGGGGTGGAGTGTAGAAAGGAAAATAATATCTTTTTGAATTTACGAACGTACTGGAAATTCAGCCTATGCTAATGTCGACGTTGTTTATTTCTGTTCTCCTGGAACACAAAAGAGGGATTTTGGGTTCATTAAAAAGCTTCGGATGTTCGAAAAATTCCGGTTTGGTTGAACGCAGGTTTTCTTCGGCATAAGTTGACGAGGATTAAGTAGACAACTATTTTAATTAAATTTGACGAGTACAAAAACGAGGCGAGTTTGTCAAGCGACGGCATAACAAAAGAATCTGTTAAAATTCCAAATGGTTATAAAGAATTGATTTACAATTTCTGCACACCAAGCTTATTTGTTTTGAAACTTTCAAAACACACTGTGTAGTCTATAGACATGAAAGAAAAGTCAAATTTCGTTTACTACTAAATCATAGTTTATATTTAAAAATTAAAAATACAAAAAGCAAAGTTTGTCTGTCTGTCTGGAGCTTAAGAACGACGTAATGTAGTGGCGCAAATTTTTCGGTGAACGCAACTTAGTTTAGGTCTCTATATTGTAGCGCTCATGAGATATGTGAATTTAATAAACAAAAAAATCACATAGTCTATGGACACCATTGAGGGTCACATGTGTCGCCATCTATCGGCATTTAGGGAGAGCTGAGAACCGGGACATTTGAATGAGGGTGTGTTTGGGTAAAAGGAGGGAGTTTGGCGAATGACGTTACAAAAGCAAAGATGATTGTGAACTTATGGACTACCGAAAACCACGCCGCCATGTAGTGAACTGTCCTACCCCTGAAGACAACCCCTCAAAACCGATGAGAAAGCTTTCTTCCGAAGACTTGTTCTTTAAACATCTTTCCTTGTCTCACGAGAAATATTTGCATTCAGCCATTCACAAAGAACAGCAATTAAAACTAACCATTGTTGCTTCCTTTCGGGTTACTCGAAATTTGTTCGCGACACGACAAACATTTACCTCTCACTCTTCCAGATGACGTCACACTCGGTTTGTCCTCACACTCAACAACCTTTCCCATGTTCGTAAGTTAGGTGGGGGAAAAGCCCGAAATTGAACCTCGAATTGCTTTTTTTTAAATCTTTTTTAAACCACAAATTCCGGATAGAAGAGTTTATCGAAAGGTTATACAGAGTTCTGTAGATGTGAGCACGAAAGACAGCCGCAAGTATTTATCTTGGAAATCCACTTTAATTCTACACGTGTCTGGGCAGAAAACCACATCAGCCACAAAGTGCACAAATCGCTTTCGGCATCGCTCATTTCAAAATTCACTTCTTTCCAAAAATGCTTTTGGTTAGAAATAGCTCAAGTGCGGGGCATTCTGAAAGAGGTGAAACTAACAGATAAATGCAATTCGAAATTTGCTGTTGTAAGTAAGGAATGAGTTGTGGTTGAACTTGGTTGAACTCTCTGTTTTAACACAAGTTCTTTAACCAGATTGGTGTTGACGATTTTGTTTAAAACGTTACTAAAATGCAGCGCCATCTATAGATTTCTTTGGAAACTCGGCATACGTCACGTACAAATATCGAGAAATTTGCTAAGATATTTCGGGGTCCGGGGTCACGCTTTGTTTTGATCCACACTGTATCCACTAAAACAGACAAGCTGCGAGCCAACTATTTCTTCGCCAGAAGTTGAGGGAATATGGGCCGAGCGAGGACCCAAACTATGCTCTCTATAGAGTATATATATACAATATATATATTATATGAATTCCGGGTAGTACAAGAAAGAGCTAGATATAGCTGGCACACGATGACGAATATGCAAACACAACTTCATTCTTTCCGTCTCCGGCTGCCGGATTAAACAAATATTTTAAGGTAGACGCGAAGTAGAGAAGGTCGCGTTGGATGACTTCAGTCAAGAACAGTTTCTCGTCTTCGTCTTCATCTTCGTCTGAGAGAGAGGGAGGAGGGGGGGGGGGGGTAATGTCAGGGCCCGGGGCTATATCCACATGCCCATCTTACAATACATTGGCTAGAGCTTCTCTCTAATGAGCCCCGGCACTGTACAGGTGCTGTTGCCGTCTCTTCCGTCTTCTAGCAGTTTTAGTAGCGAATTGCGAGCTGCCTTGAAACCAGGAAAGGCACTTAATTATTAATGGATAATAATTGGTTAGCGAGGAATCGCAGATTGGTACATGAAATGTCGCGAATGTTTAATGACGTGTGTGTGTGGCGTCGTCGAACCCTATGGCGCCATCTATGGCAGGTACCAATTGTCGTCTCATTAGAACATTGGAACTAATTGAACAATTGTTGGATCACGTTGCTGGGGAACATAAGAAATGTTTCTGTAAGAAGTTCTGCAATGAGGATCTATTTCAAAGTTTCCTGATTGGTCTAAATTAGCTATTAAAAACAGCGACATTCCATTTGCCAGACACGGCTACGTCAGCCGCCAGGTTAGATTATCTTTCGATGTCGATGTCATGTCTTGAACGGAGACAAGACGACGACAGAAATACGAGTTTAAGCCGCTTTCGAATTTACAGGTTCAAATCGTTGCACCATCACCAGGTGCTGATACAGGTACGATATATAATATCGAACATATTATTGGTGGCCTCTGGTGTTGTTCCAGAGAAACAGATTCGTTCCAGTCGTGTTAGATCGATGATCTGAGAACCATCGGTAGTTTTTTGGACTGTAACAGCGCTCCTAAAGGTGAAGTCCAATAATCTGCCCAATGACGCTTGTTGCGCCACCTAGTAGCCACCTTGGCCACCCGGCTACCTGGTAATTTAGCCTAATTTAGGCAGGGACCTTTAACGTTTACCTGATCTATCGTACATTTACGGATTCCAAGTCTTTACTGCCATTTACGAGGAAGGTGTGTTTTTGGGAATTTTTCTCGCCCAAAAAATTCCAGTTGTCTCGCCCGGGAATTGAACCTACAATCACGGGTCTAGTACTCCGTTGCGCTAGCCATTCCATCACACGGCGTGTATTCCACATAAATAGTCACAAATAATATTTAATTGTCAGAGATGTATTTCTGTCAAGACGAGATGGATTTAAGCGCGACAGTTCTCATTAAATCTCGTCTCCTCTCTCACTCGTTCTCCAAAACAGAGGAACCGCTCGATCGTACAAAGCTTTCTGTTGTACATGTACAGAGTACAGTAGACAAAGTGAGTTGCGTGCGAGTCCTTCTCAGCCAAATCGATTTGTTTATTATGCAAACTCAGCCGACAGCTATTCCTGGCCGAAAACAATTACCGGTTAATTATTCATTGTCTCACGCCTGCAGCGCGCGCCGAGAAAACCGCACAACGGCCGCATTTCCGGAAACTAAAGAAGAAAGAAAAAAATAAACGCATCGAAATTGTGTAAACACGCAGCTTAATAGATATGCACAGAGGAAACCGGAACCTAACGACTACGTCACTTCCGTTTCAGGCAACCGTACATGGTCTCGCGTCGTGACAAATCTAACATTTCCGAATTGTGAAATTTGAAATTCCCAAATGGAAGTCCATGAAATATCTCGGGAACGAAACAACGATCACGAAATGTAAGTCACGTCATTTGGTCACACTGGACTGATTCCGTAGGTTGTATAGCCATCGTGGCGGTGTTGATAGGAGGGTCTGCGGATGATCAAGTGCCTCTCTTATCTCGGGGAGTGGTCGTCGTGGACAACATCCAGGCCGTGTTATGATAGCCGAGTGTGGAATAATACGTCAGGCAGCGCATAGATACATTTAATATCCCTTCTCTAGCGCGACCCCTCTTCGACCTCCGCCCACCCGTCACTCTCCCCTCCCCTCCCCTCCCACCACCACCTGACCTCCATGTGTGTGTCCCGGGGGGGGGGGACGTCCTCGATGCTCGAGTGGCCGCCTTCAAATCTCCGTCATTTGGTTGGAGGACTTTCCCCCGTTAATCGTGGCCATAAAAGCGTGATGGTGGCGGTCTTGTAGAGGGGTGGAGAAGGAGAGATGGAGGAGGAAGACGGGGAGGAGACAAGGGGGCGGGGGATTTTATCTCCCACAAATTCCGGATGCGATGGCCAGCAGTCTTTGTTAGCGCCAAATCAGCCAATCGCTTCTCCTCTTTTGGACACGTCACGGCACCACCAGTGAGGAGTACTGCGTTAAATCCTCCAAAGAGAATACGCCTGAAAGTGCCAACATCTCCAACATTCTGACGCAAGTTCTCCTCAGAAAGCAAGCATGTTTTTTACCCCAATAACATTGAACTAAAAGATGTCGACTCTCGCCAATCCGGTCATCAAAAATCTCTAACAAACTCAAATCCAACAATTAAACTACAGCTTCTTCGTGTCTTAAGGATATGCCGTGGGGGTGTTGCGGTTAGCGAATCGAATCGTAATCGCGGGTTCAAATCCCGGCAGAGATGTCCGGAATTTTTCGGCCGAGCGAAATTCAACCCCCGCCTTCCTATTTGAATGAAAGTCAAGCTGTACGATATCAAGTAGACGTTGAAGATCCCTACCTATTTCAGCGGCCTAGGCTAGACAAAATTGCCAGGTCGGCCTCTGGGGAGCTGTGATCAACAAAACTGGTTTAACCTCAATAACAAATTAAAGAATGAAATTGTAATTATCGCGTATTGTGTTAATTAAACGCATATGTCAATTCCATTTAATATTTTATCATACAACACGACGCTTCGTGACGAAAGACTAGCAGTTATTAAATAGTTATTACATAAGTACTAGAACTACTCAATATTAGGAAGCTTGTATTGACTTTGCCCCTAGCTTTCGCGGAAGCAGGCAACCACTACATACATGAAGCGCAGTGCAGAGAATACAACCACTTGGGGGCTGCAGGCGAAGTTTTCAACCTACTCGCATCGTCCCTCATATACTCATGAATACTATTATTTATTTACTGTGCAGTTAGTTATCGGACCAATAGCCGCGGGATGTAGTCTCGAAAAAAAAAAAAAAAAAAAAAAAAAAACAGTAATTCGCGGTCATGACCTCAGGACAGGCGAAACAAGAGATTCTGAGAAATATGGCAATCAATTTCCATCTCACACAGAAGTTCGAGCCCAGAACTTGCGGGTCATGCGCCACCGGAAATGCGAAAGGTTACAAATCGTATATTCAGTGCTGGTGGCCCGACACATTTGACCAGTTGCTCGGCGGATTGACCGCACATGATGAATTATTGAGCACGGTACCACTAGCGAAGTAACAACCCTCAACATTTTTATTTCACTCGGCTTGACCACTGTAGTGCGGCTAATGTGACGAGGAACCGAGTATAACAAAATGTATTCCAGTCATGAATTTGAATTATTTCCAGTCATGAATTGCAAGATTCTGTTCTGGGATTTCGAGTTCGAATCTCGGTTATGGTGGAATTTAATTGCACCCAGTTCATTAATGTTCACTATAAAGTTTTAGGGTCTTGAAGAGAGGTTTTCAGTCCGCGGCTGATGGAGCGAAACTATGGGTACATTAGAAACGGTCCGAGTAATGTAATGCCGAAATCCTATTTAGATTACATTTTTCTTTGTCCGTTAAGACATGCGGTAAGAAAATAATTCCCAGATGTTGAAACAGCAATTCGAGCTCGCAGCGATCATTTTCCTGGACGAGCTAATCTCGTAGGCCGGCCTCGGTTCAACGGTGGACGATGATCTCAAAACAACATTACTTTGTTTGAGTATGTTAATAAAATCGTATACCGAAGCAGCATCGCCTCAAGACATACGTGACACGGGTAAACAATTTCCGGTCATGTTCAGGACCAGATTGTAATTGTTATATTGCGAGTGGAGCTCGAGTCTATCGTTAAGGTAAGGTGAACACGGGTTCAATTCCCGGCAACGAGACCTCCGGAATTTATCGGACGAAAAGAACTCTTGCACTCGCATTTTTCTTTGGGGAATGGGAGTATCGAGCAGATGATGACGTCACTGACGCGAACGAGACGACCTGACGTCACACTTTTGGCGAAGAGGAAAAAAGGAGGTCTCGAACCGACGTAACGGATGCGTTACAATGTCGTCTCAACGGTCAGACTCGGTTTTATTTTATGGGATTAAAAGCGTGAACCCGCGACGGGGATCGAGCCCAGGGCAGCCATAAAATAAGTTCGAGTAACCCGTTCGTCCGTAACTGGTGTTACAGTTTTTCGACAAGTTTGACGATTGTAACCAAACTCCCCAACCCATTTTTAATGACCGCGACTACCACCAAAATGACTGGATGAGGTTGAGCGGGTGTCTTCCTCTCGTGTCCTAGGCACATGTGGGTGTCATTTGGGAACCGTAATTCCGTAGTGTGGAGCTGCACTTGTAGTGTGGAGTCGCCTATGAGCACGCTCGCCCATATAATTGCTAATCGCTCGAGTTGGCCGGATTGCGTGCTAATCCGGCCGACTAGAGTTGCCAGCGCTGTCGGCACTGCATCGATCGTGCTCCTCGCTTCATCACTACTACGGAGACCCCGAGAACACACAAAAAAGACTTGACAATGAGACACCAAAAAATACCCCGGACCTCTAATTATCTTTACGATGTAATATCGAGAAACACTAAAAAAAATCATTTCACCCGACTTAAATATATTTATTATCAGTGAACATGAAATGCGGTTTTTATCTTTTTTAAATGGACAGTGGTGGTCATTAAAATAATGAATACTTGTACAGAGTGTGTGAGTGTAAAGAAAAAATGTCTTCTCGAGGGAGTTAAAATCAATATATTTGATTGTAGGTCGGGTTATCTGGTGTTCTTGTCTGTTTGAAGTGCGAATCCAGTCTCAGGAGGTTGTTATTAATGGAACTCGCCACTCATCGTCCACTAGGAGGAGTTGTCGTGGATGAGAGTTCTCTGTCAACGCAGTTGTCCAACAACTATTTCCTCTCTTCAGCGCAAGCTTGATTGACCGCCCGAGTTCTACATGTCCAATGTATGTAGATGGCGTAGCTCAAGGATCGCTATTCTAAACACTCGATTAACAACGGTTCGTCAATATTCACGAAACACCAGACCAACGAAACGCTCAGTTCAATCAGATCACGGGTTCAATTCTCGACCGACACCTCTAGAATTTATCGGACGACAGAATTCTGCCGGAGGAATGCGAGTATTAAGCAGGTGATGACGTCACTGGTGCAGAAGCGCGAGGTACTGACGTCACACCTATGAGGAGAAATCCCACCTAAGAGGTGTCAAACCGACGGAGCGAAGTGATGGGATTGGATATCTGACTGGTGTTGCCCTCTAGTGGTGGACGAGGATGTTGTTGCTGCTGCCCCGTGTGACGAGGCAATCACACAATGCAACGGTGAATTTTCTCTCGTATAGTTTTCTTTAGTATATATCAAAAATGGGCTCCCTGGAAAGTGACGTCACCCTTTTCTGTCCCGATTTTGCTGTTCGCATGACAACCGCAGACGCGTGAATCGAATGTGACCAGGCTCGAATCTAAAGCGGTCGACAGTTGTCCCAACAAATAATTAAAACAAGTGCTTCTGGCCAACCAAAACTTGACCACCTATGCCTATTGTTGCGGACATTAAATTAGGGGTTGTCGTAAAACCTTGATCGTTGAAGAGCCTAGCTACGCATACACACACACAGACACACTCGGATATTTCATGCCACCGGAAATGTTGCTGCTCTACACAAAATCAACACGGGTTTAAATTTTGGGAAAAGCTTTCGTAATACTAGGAGCACTGGCGAACACAAATCCGTCTAAATACATTGTGTAATTGAAAAATAAAATTCAGTCGTAGCAGCGATTAAATCGTAATTCGTAAGTGACGCGTGTTTAAACCAAGTCAGTGAGTGGTCCGTTCATGCCAATGAACTGAAATGCCTAGATGTGTAGGACCCACCGGATATAATTCTATGGAAGAAAATGTACAACGGGTTCAAAAAGAAACAATTATTTGTTTCGACAATTTCATTGAATCAGGATCTGTCAATTTGCGGGTTTTCCGTGTGAAAAGAGATGGCCTCTACGTCATTGAGGCCAACGATATTTGCCAAACTCCATCCCGAATTGACAATTATTATTATTCAATTAACCCATTTTCCTTAAGAAGAGATTAGATATTTAAATTGTCAAACGTTTGGAAATCTTAATTTTCTTAATCACGCGATGCAGCGCCATTTCGAATCTCCCAGTACTTATTCTTATCTTATTCTTATGATTCATACACAAAACAGAGTTTTAAGAAATATTAGGGAAACATTTTCGCTACCACTACGGAGACAACCGAGCTTCTTAAGAGGACAATTTCACTAGTGATTCCATATTTACCAAATAACAAATACACTCTTCTGAGTGAAACTGAGTTGTGACAAATAATAACAGTCTGCGCACGATGAGTTTCTTAGAGGAGGAGACTGACGTCACCGTTCTTATTGACTCTCGTACTGCGAACTCGGTGATGATACAGTCACGAACAAACAGGTGGGATTTAGCTCGTTGCACCTGAGGTTTGAGTCCCGGGATACGAGCACACAAACAAACACATCCATATAATTTAAGGAGATGGCGTACGGCGCTCTCTTGGGGGAACAGATCAAGACGTATCCAAAGAAGCACGACTCAGACAACAAAACAGTAAATTTACAACATGTACAATGTTGGTTATATTCAATACATGTAAGTGGTGGCGAATAGGTTGACATTGGGGATGAGTGTTCAAACAATGTGACAATAATAACGCTGAATGGGCATATGCTGCAGTACGAGTCGGCCTTCCTGAGGCCCTAGGTTAATTAAACGAAAACGACGGTGCATTGTGCGATTGTCTGGCAACACGGAGCAGCACTCACATCGGTTCGACACCTCTTTCCCTCCTCGCCATCCTATCTACTGAGCAGATCAAGAATCTATCTCATACTATTCACCCCCACTTCCATCTTTCCAATTTATCTCCGCCCGCAGTTGCCCCCCCCTTCCCATCCCCCTCATCCCTCATCTTTATATCTTTTCCCTTTCAGCATTTTGATGGCAGTGTTGGTGGCGGTTCCTCGGTTGACCGCGCTCCTGTTTCATTAAGCCAGTCGCATCCGATTTCCCAGAAACGAGCTTTCAACCTTTCAACAACCAACACTCGTCCGTTTCCGAGTTAGTGGCAGTCCAACTGTTGCTGGAATCACCAGTCTTTACCCCCTCCACCCCCACCACCGCCATAACTTTGGGTTAAATATATATCCTCGTGAAACCCCCCGCCCCTAAAAACGGTCCACATTGGACTCCAACATCAAAACCCTACATGTACAGACACGTCAGCAAGAAGAATCTGAAAATAAAATAACAGTTTCTCCTCACAACTTCAGCTCCAAGTTGTCGGGATTCTTCAGTTCAAGACCTCTTTTTCTCATCGACATAGATTCTCGCGCCAGTGACGTCAGCACCTGCTTGAGACCCGCATTCCTGTGGAAGAAGGTGGAGGAATTTCTCTCGCTCGAAAACTTTCAGAGACGTTGGCCGGGAATTGAACCCGTGATTACGCAACGCCTCCACTGTTTGCCCTTGTGCCAGTCTTCAGCTCTAATTTCATAATACTAATTAGTATATAGTAGTATAGTGTTTTCTATTATTTTATTTGAGAGTTTCTCGCCGACTCTGGTCGTCTTTTTTGTCCGGTGCTGTCCCGGAGACAACCTCATTATGAATTCGTTATGAATTTATTATGAATATTTTATTTTAGTATATAGTATGCATTAAAAATATTTTTGTAAGCGCCGAATCACATAATTTTCAGCCGTTATTACTCTTTGGTTAATGAGTCTCTATTATCATAGACATTGTATCTATTAGCCATGAAATCCATAAAAAAATCATCTCTTCGGAGATGGATTTGTTTACAACAAGTGGCAATCGTCTCAGCGACAGAATAGATTATTTCCCTATTGGCGTCATTCACTATTCATGACCACGCAAACAGGTGTCGAATATATTTTTTTGCACAATTCACCTGAGATTTGCGAAGGTGTTCTCAAGCGTCACTTAAACCGGAGGATCTTGCTCTTCTCTGCGAAGATCGGAGCGATCTTCTCTGGTCGCGTGAACCACTCGAATTTTTATCTTTTTCGGCGGCCGTGTGAACTAGCAGCAACTAGTGTAGTTCTCAGTACAGCTAGGCCATAAGTGAAATTCCAATGTCTAAATGAGAAGACCCCGGGTTCTGAGGAGGATACGAAGATGAACTACACTTTAGGGTTTCCAATTACCCGCTCACCTGTTATTTTGATCGTTGGTCATTTGCTCACTCCCGGCCACAATTACCTTCATCTTCTCAATATTCCCACCATTGATCTCCTTCCCTCACTTTCTGACTCCTTCCACCCCCCCACTCTCAGGAAAAGGAGGGGTAGTCAAGTGACGTGGGGATTTTACGGACAACACACCGGAGCTGTTTTTCCCGACTGGATCTATAAATCGGAAATCGAATAGGGTGAGGATCGGAGTCCAGATATCACAGTGTAGTGGTTAGAGACGTCTGGTTTGACCGCTAGTTGCGCATTGATGGTTATCGGAGGAAGGCGGCCATCTTCGACATTATTTTATAGACATTGTTTATTAAAATCTTCATCTGATTAATCCCCCCGAAACACGATACTAGCGCCGTCTACAGTCCCACACGCCATGCTCGAAGTAAGACATCCAATAATCGATCCCCATTTGTTGGCAAACGCGACATCCCCAATTACATACAACGTCCACCACACACTCATTGCCGACACAAAGTGAGAACTAAATAATGTACGATATGGTGACGACATTTTCAGGAAACAGTTCCGCTAAACGAACTGAAAGATCTAGATATAGATATCTGATAATCAGATAAACTACTAGAGACAAAGCCCGCCTTCACTCGGCAGAGAAAGTATTTTCAAATTTTTAAAAGCTCTGTTTTTAGTGTGAATCATAAGATACATTACAACACTGAAGATGGAGATTCGTCACGTGTTATGACGTCATGGAAATGGCGATGTTTGACAATTTAAATATTTATTCTCTTCCTATCGAAAATGTATTTTCTTCCTATATCGTGAAATAAATCTGTTCAATGGTATCACGTGATTGACGCGCGTGAGAGCGACGACAGCGCCATTTTGGTCAAGTGGAGACGCCATCTTGGAATCTTTTTTTTCAATGGCAATACTTCAAACTTCAACGACTCGTATCTCGAGAAATACACAAGATCGAGATCTGAAATAAGTTGTACTCGACTACAAATTTGCGGAACCATCTACAGCTGAAATTTTATTCAATTTCGTTAATCCGTTCGTAAGTGACTCGGCAGACGAATTAAAGAAAATAATAAGACAATCTTTCCGGACTGTAATATACTGTAGATTAGGATTTCTATTCTTCATGCATTCATTCTACACTCTTTGGTTTCACTGTATTGTCCAGTGGATCTCATTAAATTGTGCGGTGTTTTCAAACGGACCATTAAGTGGTATTGTGAGGTCGGTTACTGGTCGTCAGAAAAGAAAACAATTCGGAATCGGTAATGCGATCGGATTCAGTCCGACGCCGTTCCAGGTTCCGACGTGTTCCAGAATTGATCTCCGATGAAAAGCTCCGTGTCCACCCCATCACTCCAAATCCCACCTTCCCCATCCACCGTGAAAAAGATCCGTGTTCGAGAGCAGCGCGCATTCCTCTTCAAACGTCTACGTCATGGTCAGAACTTGTTATATAGTTACGGTGTAAAGCAGCTCTGTGGTCAAGTGCCAGCTTCCATTTCCCCTTCGTCCGTCTCACTGCACCGTGGACTGGTCAAACATTCGCCGCTGACCAGTGTCCGCTGCACTGGCGCCATCTGCCGGATGGAGGCCAAGGTTACAATGATTTTGCCACATGTGTAATTTTCCAACGACAGAATCGCGATTGATTGGTCAGCCATGTTTTTTTCTTGCATTTTTGGAAATAGTAGGAGATAAGAAAACATAAAAATGATGTGAAATTGTTGGTCCGTTCTGGTGCTAGTCGGGCACGAACGAAACGTGCGGCACGTACGAGCAAATACCCCAGGTGTGTTTCAGTCGAGCGACTCTGAAATATGCGACCGAAATGAAAAGACTGGTCAGAGGTTCCGTGGCCAGTTTATCTATCAATATAAGCCTTGTACCTCTCGAGGTTTCCGCCTCAGACCACGCTCCTACATTCGGATGAATGATATGACGTCATCACGTACTCAGAATGAGAGAACCCGAAATTTAAAAAATGAGTTGGAACAGAATCACATTTTTTTATCCAGAAAATGAGCATCCAAGCCATCATAAAGGATGCTCAAGGTCGAAACTTTGTGAAGAGTTTTCCGCCTTAAAGACATGGCAATTTTGCCTAGCCTAGCACAGACCTAGGTAGAGATTTTCAAGGCGTGCCTGATTTAAAAGGTGTTGCAGATGACAAGAAAGTAGTCCTGAGTAATGCTTTTTCACAATGTATTTTTCAAAAGATGAACGGCGGAAAGTTCTCTTTCAAGTGGACTTTAGCAACAAGGGGTCCCAGGAGGACATGAAGAGGTAGCGGAAATGACGTTTAGTTATGTGATTATTCAGCGGTCTTCATCTACATTGTCTCTACGACCGAATGGGCGACTACTTGACAAGAGAAGATGCAATGATAAGGCATTATTTGTTGGGAGCAAACAGTGATTGCCTGCATTTTGGGGCAACATTATTATCTTCGTGCTCTTGCCCGCCTTAGTATGAAATTGCTGTTCGACTATCCTCTGGAGACGAAGATATTTTTTGCGCTTTTCTTACGTGAATTTGTGGTTTTCCTTACAGATTTCCCGCACGCCCAGGTCACCAGGAGGAAATACGTGTTCGTGGCTCCTCCTGTCCTCCTTCCCCCCTCCCATCCTCCAGGGAATATCTCCGCGAGCTCACATTTATTTTGTATCCGAAGTATGACGTTCCGACAGAGGGAGCGAGAGTCGCGTGTCGTCGCCGGATATGGGCTGACCTCGATCGCTATTGATTCCGCCTGTCTGACCTCAAAAGTGGGCAAATTGGCAGTGACGGCATTTCGTGGAGTATTTTCATGTATGAACATTGATATTCCCACTGGCCAATTACGCCATAGATCACACGTCATCTCTCCGATTACGTCATGTATACGCCAACGAATCCGGTGCTGGTTGCGTGAGTGTCACCTGCTGTGCAAATTAGCACGAGAAACAAGGCTAGGTCATAATATTCCGTAGTCCAATTAAAGTTTCATTTCAGTTCACCACATTGTCCGCATGCGATTCATCCTTCGAATCAGCATCGTCGCTCAATATTGGACCCCTAGTCCTTAGACAATATCAGCCTATAGACCGCACGAACAATTAACCGCACCGTCTCCTTAATTACCAGGTTTCGAACCCAGGCTTGCGAACAAATGGCGAAAGTACAGGTCCTTCAGACAGGATCACGTCACGCAAGGAAGATTCAGAAAAGTTTAGCACCGCTCCGCCAAATAGTAGATTTTCTGTGAGTTTGGTGAGTTGGGTAAGGTTAGTTTGGTTAGGTAAGGCAAATTAGATAAATTAAATAAGTTTCATTGCGTATTTGTAGCGAGGAGTAAATCCGCGTCTCGACAAAAGCGACTTTCCCATATCTGACGCTTATCGTAACTGACTTTTCCTGTGTGTGACAGTGACTTAATGTTTAGCTACATGAAATAAAGTTACGTTTGGTTAAATTAGGCTAGGTAAGGCAAGTTATAAATTAAATAAGTTTCATTGCGCATTTATAGAGAGGAGTAAATCCGCGTCTCGGCAGTGACTTTCCCCATAACTGACGCTTATAATAACTGACATTTCCTGTGCGTGACCCCTTCAGACGCAGAATTAAAATTCGAATAGCCGTGCGGCCAACTTACCGCACAATAGATTACCCGCACTATCCAGTTCGACCTTTTTTATGTTATCACACGAGCAAGGCCAAATGTCTATAACGATTATCGGTCAGAAAGTTAGTCCACGTCATCAAGGATGGCGGGTCGGATTTCTTGCGCAAGTAATTTGTCTGAGATTTCATTTGGCTTCCGGCCAAAATGTCGCCAACATTCTACATCCTCCGGTGCCTGATCTTAGAGTGCCCTCGTCCCCCTCACCCCCAATCCACCCTTTAAAGTATCAGATACTTTTACCACTCTCAGACTTTGCTTGGCCATTCTTTTTTAACACTTCTTCAAGCAGTTTTTGTCGCTATTCTTCAAGACACTCGGCGAGTCACATGGAATGGTTGAAAAATGGTTGTTGCAGCCTCCAAAAAGAAGACTAAATGTGGATTCGTAGAAAGAGCGTCAATCGTGAGGATTTTGACAATGTCTTTAACTGTTGGATGAGTTATTCTGATGGTATTTGACTTGACGATTCCATGACGCGGTATTTAATCGATATTTTCTTTTGCTCAGTCGTACGTCTTAAAACGGTCTCGCGAACCTGTTAAGTGTTGCCCTGTCGTCAGTCCTGTCGCCAGTCATGTACAGTGTACTGTACCGACATTTGTCCTGCTCAGCCTCCTCAACTCTCCCGAGACTGGCGATGAAAAGCGGGCGGAAACGGGTGTCTCAAGCCCTCAACCGTGTCCTGTCTAGACCGGGGGATGGGGGAGGGGAACTAGTCGTATCCGTCGTACGAGGCTAATTAAATTAGATGCTGGAGATTCCCCGCATTCTACTTGTCCCTCGTAACCCGTATGTACCTAGCCAGTTGGCAACGGTCGGGGTGTAATTGGTTCCCTAATATTATTAAGGAGGATCAAGTGTCACCCGATCTGAATGTACAATTGACCTCGACAGTTGGCTCATCGGGTGGCGCGAGCTGGATGACGGATAGGTGGCGCTTCGGATCATCGGAGCTGCCGACTGTGTGCCTCGCAAGTGCGTCAGTATTGGGGCCGACAAGACAAAGAGTGTTGTCAGTCTCCCAACGCCCCCAACGGACGTTATTACATTAAAGTTAGTTACGAGCGCGTTTATCTTGGGCCACTTCTTTTGTAATTACTAACGAATTGTCTGACGTCCTGTCATGACCAATTACCAGGATAGTTAGGATAAAATATTTTGAAAATAAATATTTATTGAAATAACAATCTGAGCTATTAAAACGTTATTGGGAAGTCAGGGTCTGGCGAGAAAAATTTGACTGGCAGCATTGGCAGCACGTGAGAGCGCTCTTGAGCGGAGAAATAGCGCTCACATCGGTCGAAAAGAGACGCCATATTTGAATTTTCCAATGAAGGCATGGCAACGGTTAAACCTGCAACTACTCATATCTCAAGAAATGCGCATAATCGAAATCTCAAATAAGTTGCGTTGACCTAGAACTTTCGGTAACTATTGATATATTCAGTCCAATTTTCCTAGCGCTGTGTTACGCCGTTCCTGAGTATTCGATGTGACACAAACAAATACAGTAGTAATAATTGGATACAATTGGGTGAACAGGGAAATTGCTATATGGTAAATTGAAAAAGTAATTTAACAATCCATTTAAAAAAATTGTTCACGCGACCGGTCTGAAAACAAACGCATCTTCTATTCACACATTCTTGTGTTAAATTTTACGCTCGTTGTCACACAATTCGTTGCCATGGTTACGGATGCTGCTTCCGCGAGCCACCGGAACCGGTGCGAGGCTGTTTCCGACGAAACCAGTCCAACGGCCGGATTCGCGCTGGAATTTTGCGAGAACGCTTCCGTTGCCTCACCACCAAATAACGTTACGAGAGATATTCGCTAGGAAAATTCGGAATTGTATCCTTTTGAGACCCGATAGACATCAAATGTCACCAATGAAGAAACAATTATTCGCAGAGTTGCTCGCTAGATGGCGCTAGAGAAAATCAGTTGGACGCCACGCCACTTTATTGCAAATAAATGCAATCTCGACAACTTGTTTACCAGAAGAAATAAAGGCAATTTATTTCGACTTCGGGAATTAATTTTGTGGAATCATCCACAAGTGGCCTCATATACCTTTATGCTTAGTGATTTTCTAAAGAAATAAAACGTTTTCCAGAGCTTTCGATTTACTTTTCCACCCCATTTCTACTCATGTAGATAACTGCAGAGACGAATTTTTAAAAGACTTCCGCATGCCTACGTGTGTATACGAATATATTGAGCCCGGAATAATTAAAATGGGCTAGAAACGAATTATCATATAATGAATATGTAGCTAGTCTCTTTTATGGAAATGAGATTCGCCCGTGCTTGGAAATACACCGCTACTTCTAAATATTTATTAAATCAAGCTAATAGAATTTTTTCAGATACGTTTACTTGTATTAAACGGAGTTTCGAACATTTAAATAAGACTGTTTTCTTAGGTGTATTACTGAATCTATAAATATATGAGTAAAATGTGGGCTATAAACCCTACCAATCCCAGAACACGAGTGGGGAACGAATCAATCAGTAAATATATCGCAAAGTTATAATAAAATATATTTTGGGATCAAATTTATTGGGCCACACTTGTACTTGAATTATTTTGATACATCAGAACTAGCGAAGTAAATGTGAGTTGCGTTTTGCCACCAGATGGCGCACATTTTGTTATGGTAGGTTGTAATTGTCGCCGCTGGTGATGCTTTGCCTGTCAAATCTAAATTCGTTCCTGGGAACGCCTTGAAGGGTGAAAGTTGAAAATTTAAACTGGTTTCGTGGAAATTCAAAATATGAAATTGTTTTGACATTTGGAAATGCAGGAATTTTAATTAGTCATATTATCATAGTTTAATCCTTTTGCTAACTAATTGTTTTAATTTATTTCGAATTCAATAAACGTTTTAATTTATTCCGAATTCAATAAATGTTTAAATTTATTTCGAATTACGACGCATATACCAGCGTCAATATCACATGTTACCATATTATATGAAATATGATATTATATAATTAAAAATATAATTTGTTAATACTACCATCGGCTGCTATTCCTTTTCTTCGAAATCATATAATGTTTACCTCCGCACTGTCACAACCAATCAGCTCACGAAGAGCTAACAGAAACCAACAGCTGGAATTGTTTTCGAAACCCAAATGAGCGTGTTATTTGCATAAACAATTTAGCCGATGCCAATAAACGTCATCACATGAACAACAAAGCCAGGTGATTTCAGGAAAAATATGGTAATTCAGTTTGTCTGCTTTTGATACGATTACGTTGTCACGCCAGCCAGATTTTAATGTCATTGTCATCGAGACATTGTTTTGGCGCCCAAACACGCCTAACAATAGCGGATACAATTCCCCCCTCGACCCCTCAAACCCCCTTCAAAAGCGTGTGACGTGTCAGTTATAATGCGATTAATTTGTCGGCTGTCGACCGAATTAGCAAGTGCGATGACAATAGCAATTATTGATAACAGAATATTGGTGTCACATGTTCGTACACAACTAATTGATAATCTGCGTTTGATTTGATCGCATTACTGGACAACAAGTTCCACATCACACTGGAAGAAAAATCCACAGAAAGATATCTTTAAGGTTATTCAACTAGGCAAAGCTATTGCCACCCTCTGGTGTCCGTTTCTTCAACTACCATTGTTTAATATTAAGAGTACCAGCGTATGCGCTCTCGGTTTAATGTCCACGAATGATGGCTTTATATTTCCATTTTTTCTTCTTCTATTCTGGAAAGGGGGAAGATTTTTTTCTTCTTGGCGAGCGAAGAAGGAATTGGTCCGAGCCAAGCCGTCCAAAGCCATTATATCAGTGGAAAAGTCCTTCTATTTTACATTATTTTATTTTCGCGAGCTCAGCCAGTCTCAATTTCGACTTTGTGGGATCTTGTAGTGGACGACTGGCGTCAATCGACCTGAAGTTCAAACCAAGAACGGAGGCGCCACCTGGCGACAGTTTTGGTCAAGAGTTCAAGTCCCGGCTGAGACCTTTGCTATTTTTCGTTCCAGACAAATTCCGCCACGCGTCATTCTTCCTTGAGAATGACGTCACTGGCCCGCGGAAGAGACGAACTGACGTCACACGCCTTTGGTGAGGAGGAAAAGAGGTCTCGAACCGAAATGATGGAATGAGGAGATCGGATCTGGCAGGTGCTGGCCTCAGGTGGAAGGCAGATCAAGGGCAAAGCCAGAGATGGTTGGTGCTGCCCCCTGTTGCCAGGCAATCACACAAAACAACGGTGAATCCGTCTCGGGTTTTTTTTTATTAGAGAGGAAAGAGGTCTCGGACTGACGGAACGATGTCTGCAAATGCGATCTGGCAACTGCTGCCCCCTATTCCTAGGCAATCACACAATGCTGCATCTGTCAGACTCTGCTTTATCAAAACTTCGAATGGAGCACAATATTGAGTAAGATTTCTTCACTGCGACTCGTCTCTCGAAAGCGCATCAAATCGTATTCAGCGAATGAGGTGAACCACGACCAGTGCTGCCAGATAAATTTGACCACCCGCTCTCTACCAACTCTACCACTCACGAACAATACGCCACTTTCAAGTAGGAATAAAGAGAAACGAAATTGTTTCAGCGAATACAGTCGCTATCAAGACGCAGCTAACTTATGTACCAAAAAACAAAAAACAATTCGACCTTTTAACCTTTCATTCAATGTAACACCTATCACATCAATTAGATATTAAATTAATTGAAACTTCTTTTTTGTAAAAACGGTTGTAACCAGGACATATCTCGCATAATCCAGAGCAAAGAAACTGAGTTGGACCTTCATTCTCACGCGTCAGAACACAGTTCAATCAACCCACCATTTCAATGCTGAATTTATCAGAATACTGCCGAGAATGGCTTTTCTTGACGGCGATAGACTAGATGAAGCCATTTCCCGTTGAATTGCAAATTTCATTGCGCTTGTGCAACCATTGTTATTCAGCTGCATGAATCAAATGACAACTCGTAAATTAGTGGCCAATATTATATCCTGAACGCTTTTCTATTGGTCGATTGGAATTGTTGAGGTGAAGGGGGGCAACATAATGGACGACAATAGGAGATGGAGAGACCCCGGGTCGTAACAGCCCCGGGAGCTTAAACTCGACTATAGCCCCGAACCGAGCGATTTAATATACACACCAACATATTTTTGGCATTTCCCAGAAATTTTAGCATAATGGCTTCGCTATATCTCTCCCTTCTGACCTAGGAGATTATTTGTGCGGAACTAGTTGAGGATATATGCATGGGAATGTGCATGTGGGAGCGACGAGAGTTAAAGCAATAATAAATTCCGTTTGTTTGAACAGATGCCAATTTATTTTCATTTTTTCTTCCTAAATGGATCAAATTAACTTCATCTGGTTCTCCCTTTCTCAGCCGTTTCCTTTTTTCTAAGCAATAGAAATGAGAAATTTAATATTCAATTTTGTTTTGAGACACGCGGAAGACAGATTAGCTTGATAGTCTAACGTTTCCTTTCCTATTAAGGAAGTTGTCAAATATTTATCATTTCGTTAAATATCCTCCTCAGACTCAAGAACATAAGAGCGAAGCCGTGATATGAGGCCCGGGTACTTCTATGGCGGATGCGCTGCTAATCCGCTAGTGGCGCTAGTGTTTTCAAGATGGCGGCCACCATCTTGAAGTAATTGCACACTAGATGGCGCACAAATTTCCAATGTGACCGAATCCATAATGACAATGGTGTCAAGTTGTCACATTATCGGAAATCTTCAGCTGCAGATTTAAATCGTTTTTCTCATAAGTATTCGTAATAAATTAGAAAATACAGAAATTATATTAACATTTTTTAATGAAAATAATGTTTCATATTTAGGTACTGAAAATATACTTTGGTTAATCCCCAAGAGAAACAAAAAGTGGTGGTCATTAGAGGGGTTAACTTGAAAATCGTCGTTGGATTCGTATTGTTATCTGATGGAAGTAGTGTCGATCCAGACACTGATTGAGGTGGGTTCAAATCTTATATCAATCGTATGTGGATTAACATTTAATACGGAATCGTGAACGACAATTTCTCCAGATTGCATTTGCGGCCGTTAATTCGCGATCGCATGTCCACCACAAAACAATGTTGAAGTAAGATAATGATTCGTTATCATTCAAAGAATTCCATTTAACAGTTTTCCACCGAAGGGAAATAGATAAATTCTCCCAATTCCTAGTAATTTGAATGTGCGAGAACAACTGTTTGAGGAAATAGATTTATTTCCTGCGCGAATTCAACACAAAGGAAGTAGCTGAGGAACGTGGTTCGATGGACAATGGCGCACTGCGTTATCGTCACTGGCATTCATTTAGCAGAAAAGAGAGCCAATTTCTGATCGCAGCCATTGAGGAGTACTGGTAGCCTTCCCCCTCCCCCTTCTATTTGTGTAGTGGCCCCACAATGGAGGTGGCATTAATTCGCCGTGTGTCCACACTCATTTACTATCTGGAGAGCGTCAGCTCTTTCACCAGACGATCCCCGAGCGTGATTATTATTACTTGGCAGGAGGAGGAAGGGAACTCGATGGTGGACGGAGCCAAGGATCGAGCCACGACCATGTTCGGGATGAGGAAAGTGCAGCAGTTGTAGGGTGGAATCGATCAAGAGGCGAGAGAGAGGTGGCAGCGTAACTTGGTCCGAGGTCTAGGCTAGGCAGAATTATACTGACGCTTTGAGACGGGGGAAAAAAGCTGGTGGATCGCTTCAACAAACGGTTTTCAAAGAGGATCGACGAATAGTGTTAGCGATCGAGCATTCTGGTAACTGATCGTGACATTGACTGATCGTTAAGAATCAATCAGCGATTGGAAAGTTTGTACGAATCGCGCCGACTCGGTTGAGAAACAGAGTTGTACTTGTACTTAGACTGATCCCGAGCTCTCTCTCGTTTATTCGATCCCGGGGTTTTTCGGGCTCCATCACTGCACAAAACTCGATCTCAACTGTAAGACAAGAAATCGTCTTTTCGAAAATTAATAAATAATATGGAGTATGCTGCACTTCGAAATGGTGTTTTTGCGAACACATCCTATATTATAAAACAGAGATTTCAATTTTCGTGTTCGGAGACTAACTCTCGAACGGCTCAATGAAATTTCAAAAAAATCAACATACAGTTAGTAAACTATCATAATTCGCTAGCGACGGAATTTCAGATCTCAATTTTCAATAAAACATAATAAAATAGCCCTTACCAAATCTTGGATAATCTCCCTTTCGCTTCAAACATAAAAAAATGACGTCTCCACATAAAAAGCATGACGTCTTAGATTTCACGAGACAACCAAGTTAACCAGACAACAGTTCCAACCAAACACACGACATACACTACACACATTACCAGAATAATATTTTCAATATAAAAATAAAATAACAATATTGAAAAACATAAAATAATCAAAGAGATATTAAAATGATTCTTTTTCAATTTAACATAATAAATGTCAAAGCAAAACCAAAAAGAAAATCCAAATTTTTAAATATAAAAAACATTTTGAGGCATCACTGCATGACGTCATTACAGAGTACGTGAAAAATGAGTTACTTCACATTTAACGTTTGCGTTTATCGCGTGTCATCGTGTAAACGTAAAATAGCCGGTCAATTTAAACAATTAATTTTTTATTTCATTGGTGGTTACTGTAAACCCAGGCAAAGCCGGGCAACATTATTGCGCAAATATGCAAAAAGAGGTAATTCATGTGCATCAAAAACTAGAAAGAAACTGGAATGTAAAAGCAGAGCCAGAATCAAGAAACTGATAGAAAACATTCGAGAAAACACTGCTCATCATCATGAAATTGAAAGAATATATAACATCGCCTTTTTAATATTAACAGCTAGAAATTTTGGGATTTCACTACTATTGGAGTTTAATTTGGGTTCTTCTTCTATGTTTAATCTGTGTTTTATTAATAGACAAATTATATTATTACATTTCTTTAGCAGACAGATGAATTGAAGAGGTGTTGCCTACGTCGGGATGTCCCCTCAATCTCACCTGAAAATATTGAGAATTGGATCCCTCGACAAACCAATTAGATTCCACGGGGTGCGTTCACAAATCGAATAAGGTCATCGGAGTGGATTGGGAAGGACCCCGTCACACACAATTGGCTAGACAACAGCTGTATTGCCGATTAATAAATTCGGAAAATAACTTAATCTTCTTATCCAGTATTCAATCATAATTTTTTTACTGTTTACACTATAATGCTAGAACGTTAAAACGAATTACTGACTCTAAAACAAAGGCTAAATAATCAGCACTGGAAGAATGAATTCCAACTTATTAAATTACGTTAAGCCAGAACCAGCCACCACTAAGACGAAATCTTAAAATTTGTACCGTAAGATTTTTTGTCTCATTTTATTATAAATTGGTAAATTAATTTTCTACCGGATACACAACTGACTGCTCTCACAAAGCCTCTAGGATTTATTATTTGTTTCGTATGTTTATATCACATAATTAAAACCATAAAAAAGATGAACGAAAAAAGGTAAATCTGATTTTTCTACATCTTCCTCGAGAAAGTCGGCAATTTGCATAAAGAGAGAGAGGAAGGAAAATTAACATTAGCAACCTATTTGTAAATTCTGTACTTGTTAAGCTCTTCAAAAAGAAAAACTATTTTTATGTTAATGGTTTCATTATATACTTATTCATAAAAACCGAGTCAGCTGCTGCTTTTTTGAAAATGCGAAAGGAAAATGCTCAAAATGATCATCACAGAGAATAAATTTGGGTTACAGTAGAAAGAAGAAAATGTTGAACGAAAAAAACTAATTTGTTTTTTCTTTCAACACAAAAAAAAAAATACTGCACAATCTTAAGGATTTCGAATAAAAATTGCCAACCTTTTCTGTTTAGTTGACGTTGTTTTTCAAATTCCACACGACCTCAAAATAATGTACTTTGACAAATGTACACTTTTAAAAATCCCAAGAGCATGTAGTGAATCGTGGGTTCAATTCCAGGCCGAAACCACTAACATTTTTCAGTCGCTAGAGAAATTTCCACACGCAAATTCTTTCTCGAGAATGCGAGTATCGTGATGACGTCACTGCCGCGGACGACACAAACTGACGTCACACCAATGGAGAGGAGAAAAAGAAATGTCAAACCTATGGAACATATTGGGGAGGGGGATCAGATAAGGTAGGAGCTGCCCTCTGGTAGAGGTCGAGTAAGCTGATGCTGCCCCCGAGTTGCCAGGCAATCACACAAAGCATCGGTCAGAATAGGTTTTATTTTAACTATTTCTACGCACTATTCAAATTTTGGCGCCAGTTCTAACGGAATTGAGGAGGAGCTGTCAGGAAAGACTGGCTAACGATCTAACCGGGGTTGAATGTGGCGGCGTCGGTAACAAAAAAAAAATACTGGTAGGAGGAAGTGGAGGAGAAATGAGTCCCGGAAACACAGAAAAAAGGACGGGGCATTTCTGTTTTCCGGTTGCGGCCGCTCTCGCTTTCCGGAGCAATCAAAAACGGCTTTTCCTGGAAATAGGCTTATGATGAAGCGGTGGGGGAACCGTTAAAGAGTAAAACAGCGCCCCCTATCACGATCCTCCGTCCACTCCGCCCCTAATCTCAGCGGGGTTCAGGTAATTGTAATGAAAAGTGGGAGTCACAACCAAAGAGGTTAGAAGGTCTAGAATGCAGCAATCCTAATCGTGGTAAAAAGGAAGGCCATAAAGCTGAGAATATACCATACTTTTTTCTCCAGACGCCAACCTGTCTAGCAGTTTCTAGGTATTTCAGTTCGTTGTGGACAACATTTAATCGGGATCCTGACACCAGAGGGAGCTGTATGCAGCAGTCGCTTAATCCAACCGAGAAAAGAGTTATAATATATATAGAGATTATGACATTCTTGCCGGGATATTTTTGAGTCCCCCCCCCCACTTCTCCCGTCTTGTAGGCAATAGAGCAAATATAATAAGAAAATCGTAAACCCCGTTTTATTACAGCGTGGCAGTAAACTTCTGTTGAAAAAATAACTGTTTCCGTGTGGAAATGTTAGTGCCTCAGTGACACTAGCGCACTGGAATTTTTTATTGGGGAGTAATAATACAAACTATTCAATTTAAAAAACATATTTATATATATTAAATTAATTCTGCTTGATATATGATAACAAGCAGAATAAGCATTTCTAGTTAGCAGTTTTAATGCATTTTGCAAACATATATACCCATACAGAATTAAATGTTAAAGCAGTCGTTTTTCTTCTCGGAATACGAAAGATATTACAGAAATGAACAAAAGCAATTAATTGAAAATTGGATTTCCTAACAAAAAAAAACAATCAACGAGCTTCAAAAATGTGGTCATTGTTACACAATGGACAACCGGGATCTGGTAAATATCACCTTCTGAATTGGTTAATTTTGAATAAGCATATTTTTAGTACTTGAAGCAGCTGTTATTGAATCCATAGATAGCAATCCACCCTCAAAATGAGTTTGCCAGTTTTTTTTGGTGAAGAGACGCCGAATTTGAATATTATGTTGAAGATATTACAACTGGTGAATCTACAAATACTTTTACCCTTTAAATGCAACTTATTTCAGCACTTTACATTAATGCATTTTTGAGACAGTAGGATTTTTATTTTCAATAGTTACAATCAGTTACACCAGAAAACTCGAATGTGACGTCATCTCTTCTTGGCCGAAATGATGCTGAGCGCAAGACCGCTTTCACGTCATACCAATGCTACCAGGAACATTTTTTCGCCGCATACCCACTTTCCAATTATTTGTTCTTAAATAGAGACCAAGCACTCCTTTTGTTCCAGTAATTGTCGACAATTTTAATAAAAAATTAGAAATTGACATTTCAAAATTTAACGATTTAAAAATTTTAAGTTAACGCGAAAAACAAGAGTTTTGAAACGTTCGTGACGTCACCACGTTTCCGTTTCTGTGTTAAAAGCATGACAGTAGTTGATGCAGCGCGAAAGAGACACTATTTTCTAATATTTTTTTGAGAAATTTCGCCTCATTTGTGATATGAAGAAAATAATAATAATAAAACTACCAGTAATTTCTCTATACTTTCCATTAACCATGATATGGTTCGGAATTTTGATACGTGCCCTGCTCAGATAATGTACACTATTAATTATAGATGTAGAGAGCAGCGTCAGTGCGTCAAATAAGCTGCTTTTATGGAGGCAGTTTTCAAACGGTCCCAAGTTACATATTATCCTAGTTCCGGCATTAGATGACAGGGGAGCTAAGACGTGGTCGGCGTTGGCGGGAGAAGAAGGGGGAATGTGTTAGCTGGTGTCATTGGCGACATTGGCCGTCGCCTCAAGTATTTTGTCGCAACTTTCCCATCGAGTATCAGTTTCTCGGCTATACGGAACTCTAGAGAGTAATGGTGGCGTTTTTGTTAATGTTACAGTCGTCCTAATGGCGTCATTAATTCTTCATTGACTGACTCGGCCGAGCGGGGGACGCATTTATCTACAGGCGTGTTGGCGACCGTACATTTGACGGATTAGCCGCCAGGTGGCGTTGTTGCGGTGGCCCTGTAAAAGGGTCAGCGGTCTGCGAGGTTTTTTGTTTGTTTTTCAGCAGCGCCATCCAGCGGTAATTCGACGAAGAAAAGGGACGGGGCTCATTATCGACTGGATCTGGGCTTGAAAAATTCGAAAATGACTGGTCAAATGGCTGGCCTAAATGAGGGGACAAATGATTAAGTTCGACAGTTTACATTAGTTGGCGCGAACAATAGCGTGACCAGCTCACAAGAGAATGACGTCATCACCTCGATAAAGGGCCTCTATCGTAACTTATCATGTCACATTTCAAAATTCAAAACTAGTTCAAATTGAACGAAAAAGTGCAAAAGCATGAGTTGATCTATTTAACCTATGGCGTGGAAGAAAAGAGGTCTCGAATCAATGTAGATGAGTGAGGAAGATCGGATCTGCCAGGTGCTGCCTTCTAGTGGCCACGCCAGTAGGTTGGCGCTGCCCCGTGTGACCAGGCAATCACACAACACACCGACCAGACTCGCTCTTCTCTTTCAGGATAATCAAATCTACTGTGCATTTGATTATCATATTCATCACGAGTGAATATGATAATTACACACCTGGCACATATTAAATAGAAATGAATGTACAGAGGGACATTAAAGGGGAACATTTACTATTGAATCAGTGTTAGCACATAATGTGCCCCATGAGTCCAATCCAGCAGCGGCAGTCAAGTGACAAGAATATATGTTTGAGTTGAGACGAGAGGATGGAACGAGTCTCGCTAGACGATAGAAAACGGCGGGTATCGAATTATCTATAGAAATATTGGCCATTAATCTTCGCCAAATGAAATTAAGGAATGTCAAACGAGTCTGTAATAGCTGGAGAGCAATAAATTTATGGCCGACTTCCAAAAACTTCCATCCTCCTCGCCTCTCCTAATCCTCATTTTGGAATTCTCGAGGGGAAACCCAAGAGGAACGTCCTCAGAAAACCTAAACTTTAAACCTAGACTATTAAACCCAAACTCACCACACTCAGCCAAGTGTCACTCAACGCTGCCAAAAACTAATCGGCAATTTTAAAATGGTTTCAAACACATGGGTGTGTACAACTTGTTGTAGAATTACTATTAACCAGCATCAATGCGAATACGGATTAATCTATATTATAATCAATCCATAAAGCTTACCCTTTCTTTTTGAATTATTTTTTTAATGTCCGTCTCGGCGTTTATTTAGGAACGGCTTAACGAAATTGAATACACATTGATATGTACATTGTTCCGCAAATCTGTAGTCGTGTGCAACTTATTTCAGATATCGCATTTGCGTTCTCGAGATATGAGCCGTTGAAGTTTTAAGCATTGCCATTAAAAATGAGAAATACCAAGATGGCGTCTCCACTTGATTAAAATGGCGCTGTCGTCGCTCTCACGTGCGCCAATCACGTGCTACCTGTGATGCCAGCGACATTTTTCACACTGGATCCCAAATTCTAA
>JAQGBY010000476.1:0-44085 GCA_034698785.1 Mycogona germanica | reverse complement strand
GGTAGGTGAAAGTGTCGGTTCCAACTTCTCCAATTATCACTAGATGGCGCTATTGTCGTCTCCAAACCCACGCAGTAAACTCCTCGTGTCAATGCAACACAGATTTGGTCTCAATTTCGTTCCGAAGGTTGAACCACCGTCTTGGGACTTGGCACGGCTAAGATGGAGGAAAAGGTAACCTCCAGCGAACCTGGTCAGCAACTTCCGGTTGAAAATGTATCCCACTGGAAATGATTTAAAGATTGAAGCGAGTTGGCGTTTCTCGTGACGACATTTGTTGTTGAGTTATGGGTGCTACGGTCCGACTTCCGATTTCCCGATCTCAGTGACCTAGGCGTCTTAATAAAATGGATAGGCTGTGTGTTTTTGACACGGCCACCAGTTTTAGACGTGTCAACGTTTGTGCTGTTTTAGCGCTGGAAAACGTCACGAGCGTGACGATGGCGTCCGTTTCTGATGCGCTGCATTTCCGCTGCGCTGCACTTCCGCTGCGCTGCACTTCCGCTGCTAATGTTTTGGAACATACACCCCAAACGTTGAGAAAGACGCTGACACGTCAAAAAGGCAGATATTGCAGAATTTTGTGGTCATCATGAAACTGTGAACTCGTACTCGTTAAAAAACATTTTCAAAACGGAATTTCCTATTCATTCATTATAATGTCTCACTGCAGCGTGCAAGCGCCATCAACGGCGACAGATGCAATCATCGTCTCCAAACTAAGTGGCACCGCAAGGTTTCGTGCAAATCGCCCATAGGACAACCCGCTGATATAGTTTATCCCCCCTCCCCCACCTCACCTTTCATCACTTCAGATGTGCTAGTGGATGGAACCTTCTGTGTTTCGACGATGAGAGGTAGTCCTCCTGATGGACAAGTGGAGTTTAGGGGGGCGCACGCCGATTCAGTACAACTGACTTGCCGAAACCAGCGTGCACTTGAAAATGACGTCATAACTTGGGTTCCGGATTTTTGTGTTCCAAAATTCCGGGGTAGAGGTCACCTAGGACAAATGGGAAATCGGTCAAACACGAATGTGAAAAGATCGTCTTTGCGTCTGTACTTTGTCTTATTTAACATCCATACCTAACTTTATTTAGTAAATTCACACAAGGACACACAAATTACGGTTCGATAGACACAACAACGTCAAAGTGACAGGAAGCTATATGAACAGCTGAAGGCCTGTCACAACAGGAAGCGCGTTTTGCAACGGTAACGTCATCATCAGGGGTCAAAACGGGTTCAATTCCTGCACTCTAAACATTACACATCGTTGGATAGATGACAACAAGTTGGTTTCGTTGTTGTTCCGTTAAGGTTTTACGGAATAACTGGAATTGTTGGATAGCTAAATATATTTTATTTCAATGGAGAAAGTGATGCTGCTGAATCGGGGGATTGCTTTAACCATTTTTTTCATATACCGGGATGTATATTTTTTTTGGTTTCCGTTCGGGTTTGGTTCCACTCTTTAATTTTTGTCGAACAGCTAGTATTGACATGATGGAAGATGGGGTCGCAAAATCGATTTTATCTATTCATTTGGCACGACGCCAATACGAAGAACAGGGCTGAGTGGCTTCGGGCGATTTCATGCCTCGCATGGCGCGTCCAAAGAGATGGAGAAAACTGGTGAAGTTCTAGAGAGCACCATCGCTTGCTCCTTAGTATATGCGGGTGTAGGCGATAAAGTCAAGGAATACTAACTGTTTTGTAGTGTCCCATGCAATTCGGAAACTGGTTCGTGCAGTGGAGACATTTTGGAAGCACGATAGAAGACGTTTTGTAACCCCAAGTTCTACGAAAAACGTACCTCGGGTACACAATTTCGGGTGCTCATGCTAAAAATATTTAAAACAGAACACAGCGGAATATTTCACTCAAGCAATCAAAAAACAAAATAGACAAGACATATTCTAGTCATTTGCGAGTCGATAATACAGAGATCATCCATTGATGAGAGATGTTCCAAATTATAACAAATTGAAAGGAAAAATGCCCCATACATTGACAAATTGTTCAATGACCTGTTGTGGTCAAGAGAATGCCCAAAATTTAAGAATGTGTTTCCAGCAGTGCAAATGGAAATTTGCATAAACGCGTAAATAACGAGGAATTCAATAAATAACGTAAAACTAAAAAGTTGAGTTAACCATAATTAACTGTTGTGATATTTTCAATAAGGATGAAAAATAATCGTGGTATTTCTGTAAAATGTTACGTTTACCTAAATTATCCAGACTACTGTGACACAGAAATTTAAACCACAACATAGGTTCGATTTGCAGCGGACAGAAATGTGACAATAAAATGAAACAAATTACGATGTTGTCATCCACGTTAACAACAAATCCCTGCTTCTACGCCGTTCATAGTTCTTTGATCGCATCTTCGATTATTAGTTGGCTTCCTTCTCGAAAATTTTCACGCTTCGATTGAAAATTTATCTTTGCATTTCAGTCACTCATTTTTTTAATAAGGACTTATAAAAAACCAATAACGAATCCTTTTGGTGAGTCTTCGTCGATAAAAAAAATCACGTCATCGCGATTGCAAATGATTTCTGAAGATTCCCTTTTTCTTATCTCTCCGTTCAACACAAATTAGTTCTGCGAACGAGTTTCAAGACACTGTTTACTGATCGAATCTATTAATTGCGGAAATTAGCATATCTCGGGGGTCATTTTATACGAACAAAATAGCTAGTCCATGAAGCGATACGTTAATGCTCTCGCTAGATGGCGCTATTATCGACTTTTGTGTTGATTTTGATCGAATATGATTATTACTAATAGCTACAAAATTGCTGTCGGTTTTGCACTTGTCTCATGCAAAGAGTTCTCATCCGCCTTCCACCGGTAGATAATTAAAATCATAATACTTATTATTATAATCTATATTAAAATTCCTGAAAGTTTGTTTTTAACCTTTTGATTGACCTGCCCGCCTTGGCGTCTAAACGGCTTAATTAAATTTAATAAAATTTGAGCTGTAGATAATTCCGCGAATTTGAAGTCGAGTGCAAGTTATTGCAGATCTCGATGTTGCTTATTTTTAAAGATATGAGCCGTTGAAGTTAAAATAAAAAATTCCAAGATGGCGTGAAAACTGAAAACGCGATACGCACGCTATCTAGCGACAACCAGATAAACGAATAAACTCACATCAGCTCTTCTACAAACAATGGCCTGGCATTTTATGACCAGCTCTTAACTCGAGTTCTACCAGATTCACCACTACACAATGTGGAC
The DNA here is from genome assembly GCA_034698785.1 of Mycogona germanica. NCBI lineage: Eukaryota > Metazoa > Arthropoda > Diplopoda > Chordeumatida > Chordeumatidae > Mycogona > Mycogona germanica. Next base: position 40,831 of record JAQGBY010000476.1, on the reverse strand, counting down.
GCTATTGTTTCCGGACGAACCGTACTCAGAGACCCCTGGCGCTGAAACATGGCAACCGAAAATCGAAAAACTGTTCTTAGATCAATTCAGATCCAAAAAATCTAAACGCTTGACGCCACTCCAACCTATCAACGCACCCACCACCGCTCAGATCGTCCGAAATTAATTATTCAAATCTCCACTCACAACAAACCATTTATCCGCAGAAGGCGATCGTCTGGCGGGTATTGCGGACCTCCCCCGACAGGAGGCGCTGCCTCGCAACTCCAGTCCCCATTCCTAGGCATTTGGCACCTACAGAATAGACCGAACAAAGAGTAAAGAAACGCCTTCTGTTCCGAAATATCCCGTAAGCACGCCAGCTCCATAACACACACAAACACACACAAAAAAGAACACAATCAGTTGAAAACAATCTTCGCTAATGAATGCACGGGCGCATTGCTTCATTATTCTTCGGCGTTGGCATACAACAAAAAGCGACGTAATTTTCTCCCTCCCAGCCAAGTTTTTTTTCGTTCTCTTGAGCCTTACTTTTTCATACAACCCCTCCTCCTCCAACCCACCCCTCATCCCATTCCTCCTGCAAACCACCTCTCTTTTTTTTACTCCAATGAGACGTTATTACATTAGGCTAACAAAGTTAATCGGAGACGCAACGAAAGCGAGACATAAAAGTAAAGAAGTTTCGAGTATTTAGCTCCAAGCTGGGGGGAACAAAAGCGTATGGGGTTTTTAGCTCATCCAAAGGGCATCTTCCTGCGACCCCTCACCAAATCTTGTCATTTATCCGCTTCATTCATCCCGCTTCTCCCGGCTATCCCCGTCATGGCAGCAAAAATAATATTTTTAATATTACTTTTGGGGTTAATCATAGAAAACGTTACAACAATATTTTGTGAAATAGTACTCCTAGGTATAAATTGAATAATAATTCGAATTTCGGGATCTCGTGTGGAAAATGTCGCTGGCATCACTGGTAGCACGTGAGAGCGACGACAGCGCCATCTTGATCAAGTGGAGACGCCATTTTGAAATTTTCTATTTAATGGCAATGGTTAATGGCGTCTCCACTTGACCAAAATGGCGCTGCTGTCGCTCTCACGTGCTACCAGTGATGCCAGCGACATTTTCCACACCAGATCCTGAAATTCGAATTATTATTCAATATAACAATATTTTGTGAAATAGTACTCCTATATACGCAACAATTCAGTAGGTATAAATTGAATAATAATTAGAATCGTGTGGAGAATGCCGCTGGCATCACTGAGAACGCACGTGAGAACGACAGCGCCATCTTGATCAAATAGAGACGCCATATTGGAATTTTCATTTTTAATGGCAATACTTAAAACTTCTATGACCGATATCTGGGGAAATACTAAAAATCGAGATTTGAAATAACTTGCACTAGACTAAAAATTTGCGGAACTATCTGCAGCTCAAATTTTATTAGGGGGTTGCTGATTGTAGAGAACTCTCAACGTGTATGAACTAGGCTAGGCGACCTCCTTGCAGAGAAAATTAAAAATCCTGGCGAATTTGTTTCGAACTGATTTCCTATGGACGCGAAACATTCAATACATTAGTAGCAATAGATAAAGTTCCCCCTGAGCGGTGCTTCGTGTAAGACTCCGGTGCCGTACAATTTAACAACTGTTGGGATGCTTTTTTTCCAATTGGAATGTTCCGTATAAGGAGGACGTCTCGTTTTGGTTGTTAATGTGAAGGGACGCAGAAATAATTTTGCATAGTGTGTCACTAGGACAAGCAGTTGGGAAAGTTACGTGATCATGGGTTCAATTCCCGACCGAGATCCCTGAAGCCTTCTTTCTCGGGAATGCCAGATCCTTGCTCAATGCTCAAATCCTTGGATACGAGTTTGGGGGTAACAAAAATTGCGTTTACTGACAACCTGGAATATGTGATAGTCGCAATTCAGTGCCTGAGATATAAAATATTTTTCTTGGAATAGGAAAAGTGATTTCCCCCCACTTTGCATTTTAAACCGACTTGTTGTGCCAAATTGTTATTAATATAGCAACAGGGCGTTTCGTTTGGCAACAGTTTTTTCCTCCCTTCGACGCTGTGTGTTCGTCAGTTGGGGGAAACTCTGGGATCTTTCTCTTTCGGGTTCTCTCAATCCAGATTCCATCGGAGCAGCTCTCGCTCAAAGAGACTGAAGCGTTAGAAACGAGGTGGCGTTCGGTACGCTCGAGTCAGATAAACAACTCACATTTTATTATTATTATTATACTAAGATTCTTTTTCTTAAACTTTAAAATCAAGTTCAAATAATTAGACACCATAGGAGCAGTTTCTAGTTATCAAGGTTGTCTAATTCTCTGTTCTATGCTAGCAAACGTCCGCTACAATTCGAAGCAGAAAGGCAATCTGCGAAGCCCGATTTTGTAAATTTTACTTTCAGTTTTGAGAAACTACAATGCTTTTGATTTCAAATGAAATATTGTTACTTATTAAACAAAAATACACCGGAATTTAATATTGTCATTTTATTTTTATATTGAAAATATTATTCCGGCAATAGTATGTGTTATGGTGTGCTTAGTTGGAACTGTTATCTGGTTTGCTTGGTTGGAACTGTTATCTGGTTTATTTGGTTGGAACTGTTATCTGGTTTATTTGGTTGGAACTGTTATCTGGTTTATTTGGTTGGAACTGTTATCTTGTTTATTTGGTTGGAACTGTTATCTGGTTTATTTGGTTGGAACTGTTATCTGGTTTACTTGGTTGTGTCGTGAAATCGACGACGTCATGCTTTTGATGTGGAGACGCCATCTTTTAAGTTTGAAGCGAAAGGGAGATTATTCAGAATTTGGTAAAGGTTATTTTAAAATTAAATATTGAAAATCGAAAATTCCGTCGCTAGCGAATTATGATGGTTTACTAATTTTATGTTAATTTTTGTGCAATTTCATTAAGCCGTTCGTGAGTTAGTCTTCGGACATGAAAATCAAAATCTCTGTTTTATAATATAGGATTGATCTCGTTGGCCGAGCCTGCTGACGAGTCTGTCCATCGCTCTAGCTTCTCACCTCGTTGTTTTCGATGCTGCCAAAATGGCCGCCCACCTATAGTTGATTCGCTCCCTGGAGCATTTCTATTCCGAATGCGCCATTTCGTACTTTTTTCTTTCTTGGCTCGCTCCATATATCCGGCAAAAGCGCGCTCGCTATTTTTATGGGTGAGGTGTTCTGGGGCGAGCTCCTCCCACATTCACCTTGACGCCCGTATTTTTTGGAACACACAATAAACTCCCAAGCGGACCGTTCCCAGTTTTTTTCCTTTTCTCTTCGAGCGTGTTACCAAAGGGGCGTCAAACTATTTCACTACGCACCCCCACACTCGAAACAGGACAGTAATATTTGATCACAATCAAATAGAAACATTCTGAATGTGTTAGAATTTTCTAAAAAAATGACGTCATCAGAAAATATAATTCAAATCATAACGTTGTTGAAACAGAAGGTACACTTGATTATTAAAAAGTGACAGGTGAGTCAGCACAACTTACACAAACCAACGTTACTTGCACTTAAATAACCTAACAGTCACTTGTTGAGTTTGACCCCAAGTCCATCAACTCCTGAGTCAAATGATTTCGAAATTCGGCCACAGGCTGTCTCACACGCAAAATGGCGTTCTGTATCTTGTGAACTGAATAAAACAAATCAATCATTTAAAAATATTCTTATGCAAAGTATTATACGACTCGTCGTAGTCCAGTTGGTTTAGCGACTGACTGTGGTTTCGGCGGTCCCGGGTTCGATTCCCGGCGCGGGCTCTCGAAAATATCGATCTCGGGGTACTGGTCGTTCCCCTTCGCACAGTGCATAAGCACCATGAGGTGGACGTAATGCCTGTAGTGCGGTTGGCTACAGTTGATATTTTATAAAAATAAAAAAATAAATTATATATTAAATACATTTTACAATGGTTGTGATTTTTAAGCCTGAACTCAAAACTGAATTGTGAGTTTCATAAGTCAATGTCGATTTTGCCAGGGGTTGTGTGAATGGAGATCAACTTCCATATTCTTTGTCTTGGATTCGAACTGGGAGCCAGGATGTTTTACAAATCGATGATCTTTATTAATATTTATAATTCCATCTCACTTAGAAACTCGATCATCATGAGTCAATAAATAAAATTGGTTGTCACGGTGATTAATCAACATGTCATTTAAATCAATAAATAAATGAAATTCGCTCGATTGTTTAAGTTAACTTCAAGTTATGAATGATGGGAGAGGGGTTGGGGTGTGTCTTGACTGACCACCTTGGTGCTTTCCGAAACTATCTAGGCGAAGCACCGAATATCTATATACTTGTGTGTATATGCAGGATTTATTTGGTAACGCGTCTTATAGAGGTGCCGTTTTTGTTTCGCGTGAGTTATATCTGCATACATCCAGCCATAGATCCGGTTTTTTCTGGAGTAACCCACTCCCCCCCGAAGTATACGCCTCATATTTCAGCGCGCATGCGCAGAAAGCCGAGTCCCGTACAGGAAACGAAAGTGAGATCGCAGAGTAATCTTTAGCCGGGGAACGTTGATATTCGAGAGAGAGTGCACCTTTTTCCGAATAAGCTGTAAGACTGATGTCTGTACGACATCAGGTACACGTTGAAGATCCTTACTTAGGCCTGTGACTAAGCTAAACAAAATTACTTGGTCGCCTCCAGGTGGATCTTTAGCTCAGAAACAATATTCGAACAAGAGTGCACCTTTTTCCGAAAAAGCTGTGAGACTGCTGTCAGTACGATATCAGGTACACGTTGAAGATCCTTACTTAGGCCTGTGACTAAGCTAGGCAAAATTACTATGTCGCCTCCAGGTGGATCTTTAACTCAGAAACAATATTCGAGCGAGAGTGCACCTTTTTCCGAATAAGCTGTGAGACTGATGTCTCTACGATATCAGGTACACGTTGAAGATCCTTACTTAGGCCTGTGGCTAGGCTAGGCAAAATTACTAGGTCGCCTTCAGGGGATCTTTAGCCCAGAAAGATTAATATTCGAGCGAGAGTGCACCTTTTTCCGAATAAGCTGTGAGACTGATGTCTGTACGATATCAGGTACAAGTTGAAGATCCATACTTAGGCCTGTGGCTGGGGTAGGCAAAATTACTAGGTCGCCTTCAGGGAGATCTTCAGCCCGAAGGCGTTGAAGAACCTCCTTAATAAATAACTTCAGATCATTTACACCTTTTAATAAGTGCAAGAACTGCGATTTTGATTTCATGACGTCAGATCCGGTCACACATCCGGTCAGCGCCAGCCACAGGTACAGGGTGACCACTTTTTTATTTTTGAACGCAACTTAATGCGGGTGGTGACGGGTGAGGTGGTAAAATAAGAACAAAAAAAAAGAACGAGTAAGCATTGTACATGCCGTGACTATGACAGACCTTGCTCGCGATTGTGACTCCATTTGTAGGCGCGCCCATCTTCAAAATGGAATCCCCGCCCCCACCCGCACCTATACACACGTACACGCCTTGTACCTATACACCACCGCCCCCGTTATGATTCCTCCGATGTATCCCCTCTCCCCGCAACAACCTCGCCCTGTTTCCCATATAGACGATGTGATTTGTGCATCCATCCAATTCACCCCTCCCCTCCTTCCACCATCCTCAACCTCCAGCGCCAGCACCCACCCTTATCATTTTCTATCATTTCTCACCCAAAAAAAAATTATGCACTTAAGCTGTGATAGGTGTGGCGCCATTTTTTTTCTTCCACCCACCCCCACCACCATATTCATGGCGTACAAATCTTGGCAAATATAGAGGTATGAATTAAATATAAGTTAACTAACGTTAATGGTTCCCGGTAGGAGGAGCTGGGCCAAAACCGTTTAGTTGGGTGGTGAACTCGTGGCCATCGATTACAAGAACAATAATCGATTAAATGGCATGATAAAGATTATCCTTGGTATGGAATTGAATATAATGTAAAAACACATCGGTTAAATTCTCATTTTTTTATTTCTCAACAATATTTAGATCGTTGCATAATTCATGTAAAAATCATTTTCGTTTTTAATTTGAAATTTGACTTTTAGTTTCAGTGGAAAAAGGATTTGATTCAAATTTAAAATGTTTACTAAAGCCGAATCAAACTGGTTTATTATTTTATTGAATATAAAACATTTCAGTGTTAAATAATTTCTTGAGACAATTTCTTATAAAAGAAATTCGCCATTCACTCCTACTTTGTGAACGTCATTTCGGATCCTAAGAATTCAAATAATGACGTCACGAAATTGCAAATGTGCTCTTTTTATTTATAAGAGGAAATTAAAAGAGAAACCAACACGTGTGCCAAATTTCCTTCCAATTTTACAAACTTTTTAAATTTTAATTTTGAATTGACTAATTTTTTTAATATCGATATCCAAGCAATTTTCAGTTAAATGGCGTTTTTGGCCTGAGACTCTAGATTTCGTGGTGACCACCAGAGCGCACTGATTGCCTTTGTGTCGGTCACAAATAATCTGGATAATTGAGAAATTGTCACTTTAAAAAAAAGTTAGTTAAATGATCGTAAAGAAAAATACCTGTAGACTAAGATAATTGCTGGTTAAGAAAAGCTGGTGAAGAAAAGATATAATCAAAGAACTTGGATGAACTATGAAATCCCACGATTACAAGAGACATTTGTGGAGGTCTCAGGAAGGTACCTTGTCTAATTTTGCACCTGCATATTAAATCTCAGCTAGTGTCTACCATGAATTTGACCATGGAACCTGGTGTGCTTCGTTTTATTTTTTTGGTTCCCTACAAACAAAAAGTGCGTTGCCGTTTCAGATTAGCTTTTACGTTGTTTTTTATACCTACGTGCATCCGTTAATAACTGCGGTTTTTTTGTGTTGTCTTTTATGTTGGTGCCATATTCTACTTGGAGTATTTTTTGTGAGCTTTTTTTCTTTTTCTGCATCCGAGTGAGAGCGAGAGTGTTCCAGGCTTGAGAGATGAATAGATAACAAGTGCTAGGCGATTGTTTTGGGAAGTGACGGTGGGAGGGGTCATTGAGGTGACACGATTATGGCGACTCATTAACTAAGTTGGCCGTGTAAGGCGTCTTAGTCCCCCCTCCCTGCAGACCCCTCAACTGCACTGCCTCGAGCCTCCACTTTGTGTCCCTTGTGGGATCTCCGCGCCTAATTGGTCGGATTTTCCTGTGCTGTGCGGAGATTCGCGACAGAGTGTCCTCTTCCTCCTGAAACCTCTGTCACTTATTCTGGTATCGCATTCACAGTTATAATACCAACAAAGTAACTACTTTTGTGACGTCATCTCTACTTTTCATCCCAACTAAATTCTCCCCAAACACCATGTGACCACCAAATACGTGCTCGATCGAAATGGTAACTCGTTCGTAGCCTTTATGAATTTTTTATTTATCAAATTCAAAAAAAGATTAATGAAATGTATACCTCACGAATGCGACAAAATAAGTAACTGAAATAAGCTTCTGTAGCCGTAGAATTTCATGGCGCTTCGTTACGCCGTTTGTGAGCTATGAGCTAGAGGAAGAACGGATATTACCATACTGTTATTCAAGTAGTAGATAAGTTTCAATTTTAAGTAGATAACACTTTGAGAACTTAAAAATGTGAATATGAATGTTAAATGACTGCTCTATTTTTTTTGTAAAAAATATATATTGACTTATATTGCTCTAGTACAGCGAATATAATTTATTTATCAACTTATACATTTTTTTATAGCACTATGATATAGTGAATTACCACAAAATTTTGTATTTTTGTTTTAATGTGGGATGGTGCTGCTCCGGGAAGAATTGTTCAGTTATTTACTGTTGTCCATATTAGGTACTTTTATCAGTATTAGGCACCGTTATAGATATATTCACAGATTTGGGTTGTTTTTGCAAAAACACCATTCCTCATCCTTGAATTTCGATAAAAATTTTTATTTATCTTCACTACAATGAAGTTACCAAATACGCATGCGCAATACCTAACAGAACAGCTGTTATAAACACAATCCGACAATTTAAAAGTTAATTGCAGAAATGAGGATAAAGATTTTTCATAGAGGGCGCCGAGATGGGGGTGGCCCTCATTGTCCTTGCGAAACGAAACCATATGATAACCGAGCATGTCCATCTGTTTCGCACAAAATTTGAAAATTGACCATTTCAAATTCAGCTCTAGTTATTCTTTTATTTGCCGACAGAGAGCGCTGCAACTTTGTGAACGCGAGAGACATTCGAGTGTGCAGTATAAATACATGTTTGGAGTGGTTTCGTGGAGGGAAAACTAGGGGAAAACTAGGGGATAAAGTTGGTGTTGCGTCTGCGCTTAGCATCTATGCCACGCCCCAAGGGGTGACAAGGGGCGGCTTGTCGCATGCGAGGGGGATAACAGCGGCGAGGCGACGATACGGACAAGTGCCGATAGAGGTCGCGCGGGGTTCTGAACCCGTTGGCCCCGCCGCCAAGCAATGGAGAGGTAATTACTCAGTTTCTAGACGAGATGACTCCAAAGGCGAAAAACCGACCTCGGAATATCTGAAAAATCCCCACAAATTGTCTCTCAAAAAATAAGAGGGCTCAGAATCTTTGCAAACCCGTATATTATCTTGTGAGTGGCCGAATCAAGTGATGTAGTGGTTAGCGTACTCGCAATCCATCTCTGAATCACGGGTTCAATCCCGATCGAGACCTCCGGAATTTTTCGGGCGTCAGAAAATTATACTTTCGGAATAGAAGCGTGCCCGTCCGATTTCAGGATACGTTTAAAAAAAACCTACATAGGGGAGACCTAGACTTCCGGTCTCCATTTTTTGGGGGGCTGTGGGGGTTGGGCCAACATCATGCTTCTAGCATTTGGCCGATTCCCTGGGATTTTTTAACTCCCTGCTTTTGGCGATATTGAGATCATTTTAAAATAAAACAATTAGTTTTTAACAAGTTCAAAACAATTGGAACTTGTTAAAACAAAGGATAGAAAAATTCCGCGCTTCGCACAGTATTAATTTGTTAATTCCAGGAGCTCACTCAGTTTATCTTGCAAAAAAACAATTTTAAAAGACATGTTTTAAAACAAATTTACGGTTTATCAAGTTTCACAATTATTTATCTAAAAATTTATAAAAACGTCAAATTGGCAGTAACTACAAAATTTTACATGAGAAACATTAGTTTTTATAATCCTGGGTTTTAAAAAAATTGCGCTTGCGCACAGAAATGTTGCACAACATTTTCTATGTTTTTCTTGGCAAGTTTAAATTTCATTTCATTGTCACAATGTTCGATGTAAGGATCTGGATTTTAAAAGATTGTGTAAGCGGCTCAACATGTTGCTCGATAGTTTTTTTCGGCCCAATGCGCGAACGCGTTCAAAAATGGCGCCCTCGGCATGCAGGGGAATTTCTAATTGGAGCAGATGCTGGATGAACGTTGGCCCTATACTTGAGGGTGGAATGGTGTGTGTTTAAAGGGGGTGGAGGGGAGAGGAGGAATATGGTGGGGGCGGATAAATATGGAGCGCACGAACATAATTTACTTTGGCGACCACCGCATCGCCCACCGACCAACTTCCGCCATAATTTCTACAACTGCGTTTTATTATTCCTATTTCGGGGGCTTCCATGTTAATGCAAATAAGTTGAAAATGCTGCTCTGCTGGCCAGATGGCGCTGTGTTACGTCACAGTGAGTCAGGATTGGAGTAGGGTTGTTGCTCATGGATTCGTCGAAATTCGGGGGAAATATATTCCCTGCTGCTTTAATTATTTATCCCATTTTACGCTACAATAATTTTTTTTTAAATTGGTACTTAATTTATTTGTTGCATAATTGAAAAAATTATAAATATGAGTCACATAAGAACGAGTCTTCTACAATAGAAAATCAAAGCTGTTTCAACTGCAATAACAAAATACTTTTAAAGAATGATTATAAAAATTGAATTCTGTATCCACATATTCCAGTGATGGCTTATAGGAAAAGTGTTGCAGCTTTCACAAAAATACCTATAAAATATACAAAGTATTTTGCTAAATAGATAAACGGGAAAGTCTTTAAAAAATTGTTTTTTTGTATAATGATTCAAAATTTCAACATCCCAGGAGATAATTCCACAAAAAATATGGGCAAACTGAAAGAAACTTGTAGAAATTTCATAATTCTTCGTCGAATAATATTCGTATAAAAAATAGTTCATCAGCAGTAATAATTATTTTTGGGATTGAGGGAACAACTCCAGTTTAAGTGGTGAACTCCACTTATAAAACACGCTAATAATATGTAATATATAATAATAACTATAAAATATTTTCCAGTTTCTAAAGTATTGAACGACTATTTCTTTTGTGATCTATTTACTTGTGGTTTGCAAATGTCTTCGGTTTTAATTTTTAATCATTGTAGGTTTTGCTCTATTGATAGCGCGTTCGAACAAAATGTTTTTAATGTTAAGGAGCAGGAGGAACACAGCTCATATAGCTAGGACATTGCACGTTAAAAATTAGTATTCGGACCTTCTTGTTGAAGATGAAGCGACCTCTGGTGAACGTGTTCTGGCGGAAATGGCCTCGGTCATGTGATAAGGTCAAGTAATCACATTTTTTGTTGTTCATCAGATACTGAAATTTTATTTTAAGAATCTTCGGCTGAATGGTTAATGTCATGGGCTACGGGATGAATGGTTGTGGGATCAATCACTGCATGTGGTTATTTTTTCTTAGGAAACGTAATGGTCTCGTTAACATCCTTCTTACGACATTGATTAAAGGATTCCACGATAGTTTTGTAAACCTTTTTGCTTTTCTTGGCGATCAACATGACTAAAAACACGTTTTGACGACCCCAAATATTTGATACAATTTTGAGACATTATTTTCATAAAAATGTTAATAATGCCCAGTATTTTCTAATTTATTACGAATTTATTAGAGAAACGATTTTTTTTTCTGCAGCAGGAAATATCCGAGAATGTTACATCTTGGTATCATTGTCATCATGGTTGAACCATTGGCAATTTCGGATTCGTTCACATTGGAAAATTGAGCGCCATCTTGTGGGGGGGTCAGTGCAAATAATTTTGTGTTAGAATTTGAAGATGGCGGTGCCGATGGTGGACTGCAATCTTGAAAACACTAGCGTAACTAGCAATTTAGCACAACATTCGCCATAGTCAAGTCATGAAAAGTTTAGACACACACTTAAAGCTTGATTTACACCTAAGCTTTAGTGATATTTTGCTTGACGATCAAAGCTCCGTCTATCTTGCCATCTTAGAATCGTGACTCTAGATCTTCATCTTCTTATGTGTTCTATTTTCTTATGTGCGCTGATCTCTTTTAGCGTAGCGCGATTCCATTTTGCGTCACGACCGTGTTTTGCGGTCTAGCATCGTTATCATATCCATGTAGACCAAAATTTGGAGAATCATCTCCCTCCCCCCTCCTCTTCCACCATCTCGTTTATTTGCCGCCATCATATTAAACTTGTCCTCCGGCGTCTTGAAGTGGTCCACCATATTCCAGCTCTCCGGCGGTGGCGTTGGTCAAGAGCTGGCAAACTTACTTTGCATTAGAAGTTGGAGAAACCCCTGAATTATTCATCTTACGTCGGTATAGCGCGGTTCGGTCATCTCAAGTATTTACGGTGTTCGCTGAGGTCAAAGACGTGTTGGGTTTTGTTCTTTCGACTACAATTACAATTGCCAGAAAGTAAGACGGTGGGGCGGATGATGGGGAAAAGACACGGCTACCGTCTTCTAGTGGAGGAGGGATCGTGGGTGTCCAGATGGTCCCGGTAGATCCCCGGGACACCAACGAATTACAAGTCAAGCATTACACGAAGGAGATGGAGCAGAGGATAAATGGTGGACGGGATTCTTCGGTATTTCTCGGATCTCCAAGATTACGGATCTGAATCTCGTACTCTAGACGTTACATGTCGATGGTCGGCGCCTGACGTGGGCGTTTCTTTTATCTGTCCCCTCCCCACCCACCCACCACCACCACCCCAACAGAAGCTTCCCGTTTCGAAATGGCGGCCTGCACTTAACGCACACCAGAAAACGCAAACTGCACGAATTCAACAGATTCTTTAATCTTCCGCCAAGATCTTCCTCCTCCGTTTTCCCATTGCCATTTAATGTCTATTAGTAGGAACGGTCGGGTGGGGGCGGGGGAGGAGAGGGGAGGGTGGACGATTATGGGGGTGGTTGTGTGTGTGTGGGGGGATAATGGGGTGGGGGGACGACGACGACATTGGAAGGCTCGAGCTCTCTCTCGTACCATCCCTGCTACCACTAGTAAATGGGCTTTTCGATAATGACAAATATAAACTAAACATGCGCTGATCTGAAACTGGGATTTTTGGGGGAAATTTGCGCCCGTGTTGCGCAGGGGATTCTTCCTTTACTGCAACATGCTTCAACGACGGTGTTCAAACTATTTAAATACACGGATTCCAATAAAAGAGAGGCCGCGACGGGAATCGAACCACGGACCGTCGCATCACCTGTCCAACTGAGTTGCTCCGGTCGGGTTGAGAGGAGGTTCCCATTTTTATAAGTGAGAATTTTAAATCCTCTGTTGATCTTCAGAGTCGAATTTCTTTGACCGAAATCACGGCTGAGGTTTTCAAGAATTTTCTTGAGAGAAAGTCCTTAAAGTTATTTGTTGAAGAAGTCCACCAGTGTTTCCGCCCTAATACTCCCCTAAGGAGACAATCTCATAATTTAAGCTTAGCCTAAACCTAAACCTGGGTAGGGATCTTTAACATATACCTGAAATCGTACAGATACGAATCACACGGTTTCAATTCCATTCTGATTGAAGGCATGCGTAGGAATTTCTCTCAGCCGAAAAATTCCGAAAACCTCGGTCGGGAATCGAACCCCCGAGAGAAATTTATTGGTTCTTTTTCGGAATGGAAATAAACCCGTGTCTATACGATATCTGGCGCACTACATAAGTCGAGAGCCTAGGTTAAGGAAAAATTACCTTTGGGCCCATTTTGGACTCAATTTTCCTCAATGGAGTTTATCTTCCTGAAGCTGTGATTGGTTGATTTGGATCACGTTACCGCCACGTGACTCAATCAGCCAATCCCAGCTTGGGCCCTCTGAGGACGATCGAGCCCAAAATGAGCCCACTGGTCGCCTCCTGAGACTATTGACCTGACACTATTGATGTCAACACCAATCAAAATGATTAATTTCATCGACAAGTGCAGGCTAAAAAAAACAAGTTGAAGTAGGTAGAGTGTGAGACACCAGTTGCAGTCGGTTGTAGAGATCGCGCATCACAGTTCACGAACCGCATCCCATTTTGCCTCCGTCTCTTTTGCATGCAGCGCATGACCTCTTCTTCGCTGCTAAGTGACTGTCGGTCGTTACGTCGAATGCCGCTTCTCGCAATCTTTTAATTTGAAATCACGCTCGAAGGCCAAAGTCATAGAGGGGAGACGCCTTCTCCGCTATCGAGCCAACGAAACCTAATAGCTAGAGCAGGGAATCTCGTTTCGAGGGTGTTGAGCTCACGCTAGTGAACAATACAGAGTTAAGCTGAGGTAGTCCAAAGAGTGAAAAAGATCTGGAAGCACTGTCTTGAAGTCACTGCCAACAGTAAATGTAGGATTCGTTACTTGATCTTTCGACAAAGTTGCGGACCAGGACCACATCTAGTGACACCCCAAGTGGAGAAACGTCTTAACAGAGTTAGTCAACCATGATTATTTAGAGACGATTGGGAGGCAACTTTTACCAATATACAATTTTTTTCTAAGAATGATAACGTCAAAAATGACAACCTGAAGTTAACAGCTGTGACAACCTGAAGTTAACAGCTGTGACAACCTGAAGTTAACAGCTGTGACAACCTGAATGACAACCTGATGACAACAAAATGACAACCTGAAGTTAACTGTGTTTCCAACATATAAACGGCTGCCCCCTGATTTGGCAATCACACACTGCACAGGCGTAATGCAGGATAGACTAATATAATTATGGAATTGATGCGTAAGTTAATTTGTTCAGACATTCAATAAGTATTTATTATCACCACCATCAAATGATTTTTTTATGTAAATTTTCAAAATACTAACTGCTTTCTTTAAACAAGTTATTTAAGTAATGTGTAAAATATGCCTAAAAATGTTTTTAAAATACTAATTCATTTAAAGAAATAAATATTGCGAAACAATATTGTTAAACAATTTTGAAATTATACAAGATACTGAACGTTGTTTGTCAGCAGTTTTACTAATATCTTTCTTACTTGATATTGAATAAAATTGCTGTTAAGATTAGAATATGGCTTTTTTACTAGATGTTTCTTTAATTTGGTATGTTTCTTGGATTTTTGTAGAATCATTGGTGCCTAACCTCACTTCCGTTGCACAGACAGAAACTGATATGGGGGTAACTTGCAATTTGGGTTGGGGAAGGACGAGCGAGATATTGGTCTGGTAAATGTCATCGCTCTTCGAATTAATTTGATTAATTCTTGCTGGCGCTGAACGCGTTTTACGAGACCACGTTCGCTCTCATTCGCAGTGGCGGCATCACCCGACCAAAAAACACAGCACTAAAAACACCAGGAGCAGCGTGTTCTGACATGTCGGGCGGCCGGAATGAGCAATCTGGTTAGAATCACATCGTGGTCTGTCCCCTCCTCGCCATGCGCATGCGCAATACACCCCACATACGTTTCAGCAACAGCTGTAGTCCAATTGTGCGCAAACAAGTCAATATTCCAGATCCTCATTGAATTCAGAGAATTCAGCAATCTTACAAAAGATAAAAAGTGGCCCAATATAATAATTTTTGAATAAGGAGATGCAAAAGCTATGGTGGACCTCCTTAAGGGGGATCACGTCACGCACCACACTCGTCAATTTGTGATTCAGATGTGGAAAACTGGCTGTGCCGTCCTGTGTTTCGACTCCCCTTGTGTCCACTACGTGACACTCGTCCAGGACGACGAACAAAGGGCTTTAAGGACTGAAATCGTAATTGAAGGAATTTCTTACCTTTAAGTAAAATAAATTGTCTTTCTGATTCGTTTCTCTTTTGTTTTGTTACGACTTGACACACACCAGCAAAACAGTGTTCGTTTGTTGTATGGCAAGACATGTGGTGGCAAATGTTTGTCGATAATTTGAAGATTTTTCTCTTCGTTTTCTCTGTTTTCCTCCAGCCTGCGGCTAAGAAATCTTAATTAGAGATTTTTGCCAACGTCTTGTTCTAATTGCTCCAACAAAGTAATTATTGCATTTTTTTTGGTTTCTGTTTTTAGAATGTTAATATAGGTTGCATTCGAGCTTCCATTCTGGTGGTCTCTGGTGATTGTCTAGCTCCTGCTGATCTCCAAGAAATGTTTTTCCTCTATTTTTTGCGTGTTCTCAACCGAACACAAATTAATTAATCCAATGATTCTGCGCAGAGATCCGCGCCAGTCACCCACCCATCATCATGTAGAATGAAAGATTCGATCGAATCGCCATGCAATCTTCTTGCAACGTCACAAGACAATAATCACTATTTTTTATAACGTCACAATTTTCTTCTTAGGTGAATTCATTCTAAAAGAGATTCTGTATTCGAGTACCTATTCCTAATCAGTGATTTGATAAAGGGGTGGAACATTTTCAACAGTACTCTCATCGTCTGTCCACTAGCTAGGTGGCGCTGGTGGTGGCGTCCAGTCGAAACAAAATCAGGGGTTTGAAAACAGCTCCCTAAATTTCAAACAGGCTCATTCCAATTTACACCTCTCAATTTTATTTTATCGATCAAAGCCCTGATCAAATTTCTCACTGCCCAAATGTTGAGCAGCCTTCACTTCCTTCCCCCTAGCAGCCAGATTAGGAGGCCCCCCTCAAACAAAAGGATCAATCGAACAAAAGAGAATTTTCCCATCCAGGGAGTTGGGATGCAGGAGTCCTCCATGGAAATGTAAAATGGGGGGATGCAATGGATTTAGTGGATCGGTAAGGGGAGGGGTGGAGGGTAAAGTTTATTTGGGTGTCGTGTGGCGCGCGTTGACCCGGGGAGCTCCTTACACCCCTCTCTCTGACCCTTATCGTCCCGGGACATGCACTCGAGCTGCGACCTTCTCCAGCTCCCCCTCAAACCTCCCAGGGTGACGTAACTGCGTTCTACCCCCTCAGAGTGAAGTATTGAAGGAGGGGGAACAACGGGCTCCCCTTTGTCGTGCTGAAAGTGGGGTTATGATCAACTAAGGGGGACTAAGGTGTCTAACAAGGAGCCTGAAATACTTGTTGGGAGAAACTTTCCGAAAAAGTTGCGGATAAATTCCATCTAACTAGCCGGCTAATTTTTATTATTTTTTATATAAATTTAATATATTTTGACTTAATTTTCTGAATTAAATATTTTCTGGAATTTTCTTTGAATTCTAAATAAAACGATGATTGAAAATTGTTTTCTTTTCATATTCAACGATTTATTCTGTTACCGATTAATTTAGTTCATAGATGATTTTTAATATTTACAATATATTGCCAGTATACTGAGTTGGAAACTGACTGTGATTCGGCGGTTCCAAGTTCGATTCCCGGCGCGGGCTCTCGATTATTTCGATCCCGGGGTACTGGTGAAAATTTGTCTCTCTCGTAGTGCCTAAGCACCGAGAGGGGTACAGAAACTCTTGGTGTGATGTACACTTCAATGAATTAAAAAAAATTGAATTAAAAGTTCAAAATTTGAACCCCTAAACTCGCAACATTAAGTATAAATCTTTTTTTGAAAACTTTGATGGACCCCTTAAATTGGGTTAGGGGTACCAATGATAGGTGAAGCATTTGATACACGAATCTTGTACTTCTTGAGTCTCGGACATTAATTCTGTTTACATTACTGCCTCTCACGGACAGAGGATATTGCATAAGGGGTGGCAGAAACTTAAGGGGTTGGAGGATTTTTAAGGGGAATGGGGCTAGACTCTTTGTCTTTCGCACGGTTCGTCCACTTCCGCGGCTGTTGCTTCTCCCCCTAACACCCCTCACCCTTCGGCCACCCCTCCCCTCAAGGGGGAATCCCAACCCCCTTACGAAATTAAAGGCTTCTGTGGTGCAAACATGCACTTCACTTGATATGAAATTCCCTGTGGATTTTTTTTGGGGGAGTGAAGAGAAGGGTACCCTAAGGGAAAGTCGGCCCGCTAGTGAACTTCAGGGGAGAGGAACAAGAGCCCGGCATTTGACAAGGGTATCTGGGAGGGTGCACATAAATTTGACAATAAACAGCACCCTCAAGTACAAAAAATCATTCGCCAATACATGTACTCAAATGTTGAAACATAAAGGTATCCTAAGGCGACCGCCAAAAACGTAGAATTCATCTATCAGTAGACGGCATCAATAAATATCTCACCAATTTTCTCGTGTAGGATGGTAGCGCCATCTCGTGAGAAACGGATGCAAACTACGATTTCGGTGACCACCTCGTGTGACATCGAATAAACTGAATATCGTCATATTGTTGCTAGTTGTTTCTATGCCTTTCAATTCGTTGGTTTAAGTTGAAGTATACGACAAAAAATAACCGGTAGTTTAGTTACTCCGAACGTCGTTGGTGGCAGCACCGAGTCTCGCGTTGACGACACGAATTTTCGAGTTACGCCTATTACATATTCAGTTTCAAATTGTATGAAAAGCCCACTCGAGAACGAAACGCTCTCTGGTGAAAAAATGAACGGCCAATTAGCTGCCAGAGACTGAAGGCTTCTTGTGGCATCTCGGATGGCGCCATCTACCGGGGAAACAATCCTATGTTATAAAACAGAGATTTTGATTTTCCTGTCCGGAGACTAACTCTCGAACGGGAAAACCAAATTGCTTAAAATTTAACATGCAGATAGAAAACCATCACAATTCGCTAGCGACAGAATATGAAATATAAAATTTAAATATTTAATATTAATATTAATAAAAATGACGTGGTCGATTTCACGAGACAACCAAGTAAACCAGATAACAGTACCAACCAAGCACACCATACCACATACTATTACCGGAATAATTTCAAAATTACGAATACAAGGCAGCATCGAAAATAAAGTTTCTATTTGACATGCCATATTGGTTATATTTTAAAAGAAATCTGATGCGACCGAATATAATCCATATATGAAGCGGTGAAGGCCAGAGTAGTGTAACTCGATGCAAAAATGCAAGATCATGTAAAAATAATGTGACCTCTCTCCAATTGAATTCAATGGTAGTTGGTTCGAACCCGTAAAACTGTCAAGCAATTGAACATATTCGGATTGATGTAAGACAGAGATGTAGACAGATTGCTCAGCCAAAGGTGCAAACAAAATGACATAGGTGTTACAATTCAATACAATAATTTTAGTGAGAAAATATGGCAGTGGCGCCCTCTAGGGTAATTTTTTTTCTTCCTCAGAAACACGAAAGAGGCAAAAGATGAAGAGAAAGATACAGGCGCTCTATATGGTCGAATTAGCGTTTTTACGCAGCCAGACATGCAAGAATTTTTATATTGAATTTTTTCTATTAAAAGGATTTGGGGTTTTAAGCTAATTATTTTGCCTCGATGAGTTCTTTTTCGTCAATGCGATACTTTGTTCGGCGCTTTCCTGTGTGGGCAGAGACAATATGTGGCGCTTCCATCAATATCAATTCATAGAGAAAAAAGATCGCTTTGATGAACCAGATAAAATTAAATCAGATGAAAAAACACAATCTTCCTTCAAATTAATACCTTGTTTTATTTCGTTCCTGGATATCTGATAATTGTCTTGTTCTGTTAATATGCCCTAATAAAACTATTCTCCGTTTCCTATTTGTTTATTTGATTTAGGAATTTTCTTTTTCATTGCTGAATTTGTTTTTGATTGATGATTCGAAAGATGGCGCCACCCAACTTCTCAGCACACATCCAACATTACTTCGACTAGTCCTCGCTTTTCACTTATTCTAATATTCCGCTCTATTGAAGTATTCTATTTCTGCCAAAATTTTCCTCTCAAGTTTGTCTCCATAATCTTACTTCTCTGAATTTTTTATCCATATCTACCAATATTCTGATCAGCACGGATCAAAAAATTCCGCAGTTTCGCATTAAAAATGTCAAGGACCTGGGCCTACAAATTCAGATCACGATTTTTTGTCGAAAAAAGTTTCAAAAACGAAAATAAACACTCGTTGATACAGACATAAAAGTTAACAGTTTTGACTTAAACACGGAACATTAACATGAAATCGCCTCAAATCCAATTTCTGTTAAGGGAAGAAACGATCAAAGAAACGAACGGTTAGAGTACAGGAAAGTATTTGGTGGCCATCTGTTTTCTTTTGCAGGATGGGGAAGCTAGTGAGGAGACTCGTGGTTTTCGGACTCTGCTTTCTGTCAGCAGCCAATCGCCACCTACCGACGAGAACAGAAACCACCAGACAGCAATAACGATGGCACGCTGTCCTTGTATTTCATGGTGGTGGGGTGGTGGCTCCGCATGCGTTTGGATGGAGTGTGGGGAGGATTTTCGGTCGTTTTGTTCAAATATAGCAGTTTTTTGAGTGACGATACATAGAGATGAGGCGTTGAGGAGACGTTGGATGGCGGCACATCCTCCCCCGCCATCACCGCATCCACTTTTGGCGCGTTCCATAGAACAGCGGGCGCATATAAATAACACGGGCCATCCCGATGATTGCATTTCGCCAAAATTACTTTCTATAAAATGCCAAGTATTTTCCCTGGTCTATGTCTGGCGCCCGCGTCTCAGAGGTTGGAAGGAAGGGGGCCGGGAGGAAGAGGGGGAGGCTTTAATACACCCACACCCCCTCAACCCCCATTCACCCTCCCACCTCCCATCCCGCTTGCTATCCAGACTGATTGCCGAATAGTGACTGTGGCGCAAACAAGGTGATATCTGGTCACTGCGAAGCAAATTTTAAATTTAATTTTAAGGCACCTAACCATACCGTATTCTGTAAATCGGATGTCCAAGCTAAGACGAAACTTGCAACAAAATCTAAAGAATTGTCCTAGTATGGTCGACGATTCCTTTGATACGAAACGGAAAAGGTGAATTTGTTGTAAATATATATAAACACCCAGTTGCTAAGATGTTTAAATCATAATAGTGAAATTAAGTTGTCTTTTTTCTTTAACCAGTCTGTTTCCGCGTTCTCTTACGAACGGCTTGTCGAAATTGAATAAAAATTTGATCAGTAGATAGTTCCGCAAATTGGCAACGGAGTGCAACTTATTTCGGATCTCCATTTTGTGTATTTCTCGAGATATGAGCCGTTGAAGTTTTAAAAATTGCCATTAAAAAGGAAAAATTCAATATGGCGTTTCCGCTTGGCCAAAATGGCGCTGGCGTCGCTCTCACGTGCCTACCAGTGATGCCAGCGACATTTGCCACACTGAAGCCGAGCGAAGCGGGTTTTTTCACTAATTTTGAAATAAATATTGTCACCGAATGGGAATCGAACCATCACTCTCCTAGTAAAATTACACTTGACTGTGATGACAAATTTTTAAACCGGGACTGGTACTTTTTGCTATTTTTAGAACTTAAAAAATTGTATTCTAAGATTTTGCAGTTGCCTGCCACGTGACTAAGACACCACGTGGTGTCTTCAATTCTCGTTCCTTAAAATGTGTTTGAGAATTTCAGGTTTTGGATTAGTCATTGATGTCCATCAAGGAGTTCGTACAACATTGTCTCAGTAACTATTGAATATTTTATCTAAGTGGATATAAATGCTGCAACAGAGTTACATATTAATAAAAACCTTCATTTATTGAACAGCCTGAAAACTTTCGTTGATCAATATAAAAGTGCTGGAAATTTGAACTTACGGTAACAAATGATCGATAACGTTTGCCCACTTTGCGCCCAGAATCTACAAGTTTCACCCCATTCTCTCCCTCATTGTTTCTAGATATTCAGTGTTATGGCGTCGAGCTTGCTTAGATCGAGTCTAAGAAGGCTTTCATTGCCCTTTCAGGACACGATTTTGTGAAATTTCGGGATCTTTGTTCATTCAACATTGGACATTCATTGCATTACCATTAACAAATATGACGCAATAGTTACGAAACGAAAAAGAGTCAAGTTTGAGGGTTGCCGGGACTTGAACACCGGATCAATCATCTCATACTTGATACGGTACAATGATACGGAATACAAGGAAGGTTACCTCCTAATTTGATTCGAGTTGTAGATCGAAAAAGTGACGTTAGGCCTAAATGGAAAACGCGAGTTTGAAGTTTGCAAGATGACCGTCACCAATGCAATTTGAAAATTTGAGATGGCTGTACTATCTCCAAAAAAATAAAAATACCACAAATCATACGAACTTTTTGACGATACACAGACTTATATTCGTGTATAAGACGTTTTGGTCGTTTTAAAATTATCCAATTCTAAGTGAAATATATTAATATAATCAAACTCATTGTCAAATGAAGTGGTTCCAAGTTGTGCTTCCGCCGCAACACGGCGCTGTAATCGACGCATCACGTCGCCATTTTCTAGCACTCGGTTGATTGGTTCGAAATGTTTGGTAAGCCTAACTGTCAGTGTTACAGAGTGGTGGCGCTAGTATCGACCCCGCTTCCTCATCCCGAGTCGTTCCGCCAGTTGGCGTTGACGCGCCTCTCAAGACGGAGACCTGTGGAATGTCCGCGTTGCCAAGCAACAGCGTGTCACGAGCGCCACCAAAGTGAGCGGAAAACAGCTACAATGTGTTTCTCTGTACGTGCTCGGCAGACTCGATTACCATGTTACTGAACGGGAGAGTGAAAATAGAGGCAAAAAATAAAAACTGAATTGGATGACGGGAAAAACCGAAACATGCTCAGCTTGATTTTCAGATTAGTTTTTCTGCCATGTCGCGCCATAGAGGTCGCCCACGCTGCGTGTTATGACAACGAAGTGTAATTGAAAATACCTTAGACAAACGCGTCTGGTCTTCACCACGAGCATCTCCACTGAGACAACCAGAGACTCTAGCGGATTTTTCTTGAACTATAGTGAAACACCCAACGACCCCCAACGGTGGGTCGCAATACTAATATCCTTGTTACACTGTGAGCATACTACAGCTTAGATGTGTAATTTCAATTGGAAATTAGATTGGGGCAAATGTGCTTTCGAGATTGAGGGCGCTTTCTCCTGAAATGCAGATCACGTGATCGAATGGTATTGAAAGTCAAACGCGCCCCTCGTCAGCTAATGGTCATTCGAGAACAAGCAGTACTTTCTAGGCCCAGAGCGGACTAGCCTAATTTCCAATAATAAAACGCACCCTGTACATGCACGCTTGGGTTAGTAATGCAACTCACCGATTGGTGCGCTATTTGTTTCGCTATATATGATTAGTTCAGAGCAAAACCGCCAGGGCATTTACGTCTCTCTAGACGTGGAAACGCTTACCTTGAGCACTAAGAAAGATTGGTTCTTTGTGCCAGTGCTGCCAACTTCCCTTGAATTTCTCAAAATAAATATTTGGTTATGCAATTTGCAGAACTGTCCGCTTGGTTGTCATTAAAAGTTCGAGTCGATCTCGATCGATTAACGTCGAATCGTATTTGTACATTTGTTTTCCTTAAATAATATTTATATTTGACATTCCTTTATCTCTACTAAAGAATTTTTTGAGGCTGTTGTCGATCCCAATTTTGTAATAAATTCGCTGGAAAGATACAAGCGTCTAACAATTCTTTTGAATTAACTGTGTTCTGTTCTACCAAAAATAGAAGCAAGTAGCGAGTCAATTTAACGACTGATTTACTTGTCGCCCGGCAGATGGCGCGCCGCACGCTTCTGGCGCGTTAAGCCTAATCCCCGCCCCCATCACCCCCCCCCCATTTCGCCGCCGTTGTTGCCTCGGAGGCTACGTCATGTTTTTAATGGCTGATCTCATATTTTATGGCCGGCATTAAAAAGATGCCAGCATTCGGAACTAACGGCAGACGCTCGCGAGAGAGAGCAGCTAATTGCTGTGACAAAGGGGGGGCTCGAGTGAGATTTTCTCGGCGCACCCCTCCTCCCACATCCAACCACCCCCCGCTCACCGTTTGCCTGCCGGAAACAACGAAAGCGCATAGGGGCGCGTATGATTTACCACACTCTCTGTGAGATGTCGCCTCAAACAAGCTCTGGCTGAGCTTGCAGTATGGATCTCGTAGAGCCAATAAAGTGTTCGAACCCGGTAGTAGTTTTATTTATGTGTAGTAGGTTGCCTCTTAAAAAACTAAAATGTACTCGAAACCATTCGGGTTCGAACCCGGTGCTGTTGGTGAGAAAATGCGTTCGTCGTTTAGTACAAAATCTCCGATTAGGTAATCGTCCGAAATGTTCACTACAGTTTAAATTAATGTTTACCCCGAAATCCACATTTTCCTAGTTTCCATTAGATACAATTTTGTTCACAGAAGTTCTAAATTATTGCTATGTGAAAAATATAAAGTATTTAATTATTCCAAAAAAAAAAGCAACCGCAAAAAAAGTTTCAGGAAAAGTATTAAAAGTTACTCAAGTATTTTTAGACAATCCCAAACAGAATGCTTAATCTTCGATTAAATTCATTACACGCTTAGCTTGAAGGTAATTTCAGCTCCACGAATCGTGCTACAAAAGCGAGTGGCCAACACTTACGAAGCACCCTGTACACTCGCTAGCAACGGGCGTCCAGGCAAAGTTCCCCCCGAAAGATGACTTCGTGGAATACACTGACGCTCTCCAATTTACCAACAGTTAGGCTGACTAAGCGTTTTATGAATTCGCTGGTATTTTGATCTTCCAAGGGTGTCGTAAACCAAGCGAACATGTTTAATATTGTAATTTAATTTTAACAATACATTACAACAACAAATATTTATTTTCTATGACTTCAAGCAAATTCAATACTTAAAAGATTAACTAATTCGGTCAACCTTCAGAGATTTCATACGAAATTGAATCTCAACATATTGATTGATTGATAACAAATTATTTAATCGTTTTAATTGATTGAAATACGTCTGAATGAAACCGTTTGTGAGTATTTCCACAATTTCGTGTAGAAATAATCAAATAACCGAAATATGTCATTTTATCCATTACTATATTAATTTTTAAAGTCTGATTCGAGGGACAAAATGTTTACGCGAACAGTCCGACCACCAAATAAATAAAAATAGCCTATACCGGGTCTTCACCTCAGGCCTACTATCATTGTTTTGCCACCTCTGGTATCGTTTCAATTTGCGACCTCTCTCCTAATCTACCAGGAGTCACAACTCAAGACCGTGAGACGTCAGCCGACACGACACCAGTCAATTTCAATTTTCCCTACAAAGAAATTCTCGCTTCGAAGACTTTTGGTTGGCGCGAACTAGGCCTGACGTCTTGACACCTCCCCACCTCCCTCCCACCCCCTCTCCCCACCCACCCGACGCAATTCCACGTCTATTTTGATTATTTTAATAGGCGCCCGTAGACTATTCGGCGCGTTTGTGTATTTGTGTACTCGCGCTCCCCCCTCTCTCTATTTTTTCTTCTTCTTTTCTTCGTCTTCTCTCCATCCAGTATAATTATTGCCGCGTCGTTATTTGTTAAGTAAATATTAGGTCGCAGTCTTCGACGCCCGTGCCATTCGAGCTTGTTTGCGCCGAACAAACATCGTCCTTCCATCCACCCCCACCCCACCATCCCCCTACCCCTCCTCCACCCCTTCCATATCCCCTTCCCCCCCCCCCTACTGACAAAATGATGTTTTTAGATTGGACGAGTGAAACCGAAAAGATCAGGACCACACACCCTTCCCACAGGAGGGTCAAACTGATCAATTCTCAAAACAAAAGTAATATTAAAAAGTGGTTTTCTCAGTTCTTGAAATGTCCAAGCGCGAAATTAAATTAGAATGGTGCCAGCTATTGGTGTTGGGTTTGATAATCAGGGACGCCTTTACTTATACTCACAAGTTTATTAAAAATCAACGAGGATTTGACCCAGCGCTCCTTGCGGCGAATTAGGTTTTGGTGGACTAACTTGCGGTCGATATAACGAAATGAGCGCCACCTTATGATAAAGCGTCTGACCCACACTCAGAATAAATATCGACTCATTAAATAAAATTAATTAATTAAAAACGGAATACTAGTGGGCCATTTTTGACGACTTTCACATCCTGCCAATCATTGCAAATTGTAAATATTATCTTGTTACAATGTTTTAAAAGGTGACCACCTATGGCTAATCTAAAATAGAACTCCTTAATTTAAGTAACTATTTCGTTACCATTATAATTTTTAAACTATAGACACCTTAACATGGAATAAACCCTTATTTTAAATTTCTCAATCCTTAATATTTCTGGATACGCTCAAAGCAAACATTAAAGGTGATGTTGTTATAGTTTACTATACACCGGTGTAAACCAACTGACTGGAACAAAAATAAGCGTATACTAGACTACACAAACCATGAGAGTAAACATTGTCACTTAATAACATCAACATACATGTTTCATAATCGCAACTCTGCCTTTAGAGCAACTGTTGAAACTAACATTTACGGTGGCCACCTTAGGGCATCGCCAATAGATTCCATTCTTGACAACTCGAGGATCAAAAAGAACAGGTGTTCAAGCCCGTAAAATATGTAACTCATTTGATGTATTGGCGCTGACAGATCCAGGCCAAATTTAAAAACCAATAACAGCCGATAAATATCGTTCACAGAAGACGACTCAGAGTACAATATCATCAAAGACGGCATTGAAAAATCTGTCACACTCGTACTAAAAATGGTTCCAAAAATTTCCAATGTGGTTCAGTTTCCAGTAAAACCATAGTACTTCCGGAGATGGAACTCTGGGAGCCGATTCTCGACAAAACTTTACCAGTGCACTTTTTAAGACAGCCTGGTTTGCAATTTTGTCCATTTGAACTCTAGAACGTTGATTTTTAATTTGCTTCTGATTTCCATTTGTGTCAGCACATTAGCGGGGAACTTTACGACGAAGCAAAAATGGCGGCCTAAATTTAATTAGCCGACGTCGATTCACTTTGTTGACGACTTTATGGTCGCTCACCACCCCCTTACCGCGGTCGAAACGTCACGGCTCGATCCAGCTAAACCGAATGGAAAAACGTCGTCACAGTCCTATTTGGAAGCGGTCCAAAGTTCGTGGGCGATGCCTATCAACCCCCCCCCCCGGCACACCATGTGCGCATGCGCACTGACAGGTTGACCCCATTTCTTCCGACGCCGTCTTTTGATAGTCAGCCCGAGATTATATTGCATTGTCGACTGTATAGCTGCTGGCTCGTTTGGCTCGAAACGCCCGCTTCCGCCGCCAGTTTCGTCAGTGAGCACCAGATAGAGATTTGATGTAGTCACCATCAGTAAATTGTGCGAGCAAAACAAATATCCAGTCACTTTTTCCTAGGTATGTACAGCTTATTACAAGGAGCAGATAGCGACAGAATTAGCAGTAGTTTTAATTTCGAGATTCGGGATTGGGGATAGAATGATGAGTGTGTAATCTTTTCCGTCTCAATTTTTTAAATTTGAAATATAACTTATCTTCTTTTTTGGACAAGAGAATGTCTTAATTTTCTAGCTTTCGTTTTTAACAGTGCAGGTGATTATTAAATGTGATTGTTAAGTTCAGATTAGCGCCGTCTTGTGTTCAATTATTGCACAAACGTAAGTGAACTATTGATTAAATTTGTCAAACTTTGTGACTGTAACCTCAAACAGTTTTGTGAAAATATTACCTCTTGATACCGTGACCTTTACGCTAATTATAACGTTAACAAAAATAGCGGTAACCTCCACCAAATAAGGTCGTATCGACAGCAACACAGGCGAGGTACATGTACATGTACTCGTATTCTACATGTACGCGCTT
The DNA here is from genome assembly GCA_034698785.1 of Mycogona germanica. NCBI lineage: Eukaryota > Metazoa > Arthropoda > Diplopoda > Chordeumatida > Chordeumatidae > Mycogona > Mycogona germanica. Next base: position 13,912 of record JAQGBY010000476.1, on the reverse strand, counting down.
CACCCTTTTCGTATTATCGATTGTCTTATGTTACAATTATAATTACAATTACAATATGTACCCACATGGCGGGGGTCAAACGACCAGTTCAGGACAAAGGTGTGGTTGTCCTATCCTAACAGGACTTGAGACTCGTCAAGGCCATTCCACTGTCGACACACTCTGGGGAAATAGGAGTTGAAGTACAGGTCACATCTACAATGCAACTCCTGAACCATTCTAGTAAGTCCCGCTCTTCTACACCTAGTAGGAGCCTGTCTCACAATTTCCCCAATTTTCACATTGCAATCCCCCTTCAGAATACGAGCCAAAAGCCCAATATTGGTCGCTTTTCTACGATCCTTTAACGATTCCCATCCCAATATTGACAACATGTAACATGTTACACTTACTATAAGAGAACTTTCAGTTTTTGCCATAACTTATGCGAAGCCAAGGGTCTATGACAAGTTCGAATGACACAAATCCAACGATTACAAAAGAGAATTCGTTCAATTATGCTTATTTTTTTTTTGGAGTAACTTGAGAATTTGTATGTTGTCTTTTTTTTCTCAAGAAAAGCCGATATCTAAATAACATTCGTGGTCTGATTTACACAACAGAGCATATTTTTGTCCAGGGGTATATCAGGGGTAAGGGGATTCTGGCAAGTGGTGGGGTTTTATAAAATCCTAATAAAGCAGCTCGCGAACAACGAGCGAACTTTATCACGTCTTCCTCTGCTGGTGATTTATTCCGCCAAATGAAACCGTTCCTACTTAAACGACTACATTAACTCTCAGTAAAATATCTCCTCGTTGTGACTTGGTGTGGTGGAGTGGGTGGCTTCGAAATGAAGGGGGGGAGGAGGAGGATGAACTGTAACGACTGGGGACCGGAATTTTAGGTTTCCTCCCTCGGGCATATTCGATGCTATGTCACATCCAAAATGTAGAGTTGACTAACATAATTTCCCCTAAATCAAGAGAATATGTTGAACAATTTCTTTCAAGAGATGAATTTTGCTGTTGAATGGGTTACTAGCTTATTACCAGTCAATAAAAACATTATTCTTTTGTCCAAAAAATTCCATAGGTCTCGGTCGGGAATCGAACCAGCGTCAGGGGCACAGAGATGGCGAACAAGCTGACCACTGAACCACACGAGACCCACACCTGAATCATAGATGGCATCGCCATTATCGCAATCGATATTATCGATAGTTTTAACCTGTCGCTGGTATTTGTCGATTTTAATAAAAACAATTTCATTGCAAATGGTTTTGATTTTTTTAGTGGAGAAGTTGGCTAATATTTCGAATTGCCGAGGTTTTCGTAAAGTAGGGGAAAACTCATTTAGTTTCATATTTGGAATTTTATAGGGTATGAAAATGCGGTTCTTACGAACAGACTCGAGTTCAATCCTGAGAATTTCAACGCAAAACGTCAGTGGCGCACCGTGAGCTTCACCAAATAATTAACGTAAGTTGTATCTGCAATTGGTGACGAACGTTTGTCTTTCGCAAACCCAAAGAGAAAAAAAGCCTATAATGTGAATATTTTACACTTGTTTACATTAAATCAAATTGCCCCACGTCTCCTAAGAACGACTTCACCCAATCAACAATTTCGAACATTATTTTGCCTTCTGGGAATCGGTTTGCCATCGGCTCAAATAATTCAAATAATCATCTCGCTTTCTCTAACACGACATTCTGAACCAGTACAAAAAAACATGGCTTCATACCCAAACAAAGTAGGTCAATGTAAATAAAATACGAAACAACAGTTGTTCGATCCTTTTTCTAGTACATGTAATTCGGAGTTTTTGTCGCTACGCGCGCTGCGATCGGCGCCAATAACCCAATGTCACCACTTTCGCCCGTACACGATAGTCGTCGGCTTATGTAAAGACATGAGAAACGAGTATTTGGTAGAGGATCAGTCCTATTTCCTCCATCCCCAATGCCAAACGAACAGCAACCAGAGAGAGTCGGCCAAGTGAAACGTGGTTCCGGCAGACCGACTCCCTTTTAGCTTCGTGTTCGTGTGCGGATCCAGGCAGGAAATGATTCTCCATTATACGTAGCAGCGCCGCCGCGAGATTCCAGCTGGAACTAACGGCAACAACAACAACCACCAGTGCGTTCTGGTGATGACTCGGCGAACCCGGATTTCGGGGTGTCAAACAAATTATTCTGACATTGGGGAACCGGATATTTATTGGGGGGTGCGCTACATTTTCCACACACAATGGAGTCACCATTCCAATATTTATGTCGAAGAAGCGTGGTTTTCTGGAGATCGCAAAAAATAATCAACCACATTTACCATCAAATACAACCTCATTCAAACCTCCCGCCTTTCATATTCCCCGAAATGCCGACAGATGGCGACACATGTCTGTATATATATTATTTCACCACCCCCATCATGCATCATGTGGCCAACTCATGCTCGCAATCATAACTCGCCCCCGGCGACCAAAGACTCCGCGATTACTTTGCTTACTAAATTCACATCTCATGAACACAACAACTTAAAAACATGAAACAAGTTGCAATGATGGGGTTGCAACACTGCATCCAATATAAATTTTGAGGCGCTACGTCACACCGTTGGTGAGCCTATTGCAGCGCAGACAGAGTCACCAACTTTGATACACATATAACATTAAATATGAGCAATCGGATAACCAATTCAATTTAAAATAAAACAAAATAATTTTAATAAAAATAAAAAGATTCGAACTTGTCATCTTTACGACTAGTTTTTGAAACGGTTTAACGATTTTCAAATCCCTCGCTGAATAACACAGAAATATCAATCCAAAAACCCCGCCATCTTTTTTGATTTAAAAAAATAGACCCTAGGCACAAATGCTATTATCCCAAGGGCAACGTTGACAAGAGGCGGCGTTCATTAGAGGTCCGATTGTTCGACACCCCCATCCCCAATCCCATCCCCCACCAAACCCACAATCCCCCGGGTTATCCTGATCTACACCCCCTTACCCCTACGAGAGATCCCCCGGCGACAGCCAGATTAAGATTGTCCCTACATCCCCCCTCCACTACACAGCAGTAGTTCTTCGATGGGGGTTATTTGCGTACAGCGGATATCCACCGTGGAATCGCGTCTGGCTCTACGATCCAGATTATCACCAGGGAAAAAGCAAACAAGTAGATCCACATCTACACTAGTCCATGAACCCTGCCGGGGGAACGGACTATATCCACAAACCCACCCAATGTCCGGTCCGTTACTCTCACCATCTCTACCATCAGTGAATAGTCTAGCAACTGTTTCGGTCTGAATGGCAAGTCCCTACGTAGTTTGGCCATTTTCCCAGGGTGACATTCTGGGCCAGAGCGGATTAATAACTGTGACGTGACCAATGAAAAATGGAAAAAATAATCCGGAGCAAATAGCTTCCCAGGTTAATGGTTTTCAATTTTTTCTTTTGAGTTTGAAGCAGCTATAGAATCGCATCGTGTCTCTGTCAACAAAATTCAACATCGTCTACAAGTACATTGCAATTCTTAAAGTCTGTCTTGTGTTTGTCACAACGAAAAGTCACTAACGGGGCAATGCAACGATTTGAAATTTTAACAGGATATAGTTCCACAAATTTCGAAATAGACGAAGTTTATTTCAGGTCTCGATTTTGTGTCGTTCAAAAGATATCAGCAGTTGAATTTTTAACTGTTGTCATCACTTCACCGTTAAATCCAAATAAAGCCTCTGTTCTTGGTCGAAACGACGTTGACGATGGGAGCGCTATTCTTCCGCTCAAGAGCGCTCTCACGTGCTACCAATGCTGCCAGTTAACCCTTATTTTTAATCAATCTTCTCTTAATGGAAGAAACTATGTTTTAAACGATTGGAGAATTAAAAATAAACTTTTAAATGATGTAATATGGCGGCGTGGTAACTTCCAGTGAAGTGTTATAACGAATTTTATGTTTCACACGGGAAACTGAGTATTCAAATATTTGAAAGTCCCCTTGCTTATGGCGTCACTGTCATGACAGGAACTTCCGGACAAAGTCGAGCAATTTCTCAAGTTCAGAATAACATTAGCGTATATTTGATTTCGCAAGATTTTAGTTCTATTAAAATGAGACGCAGGTTCCGAGGGGGAGTGATCTGGATAGGGTAGTGATAGCCTAGGGTATAGGGGGGGAGTAGAATAATGTCTTTCCAGTTATTTTTTTCTGGATCACGGCCAGCGGGTTGGTCGGAGGGGGATTCGATGGAACACGCGCGGACGTTTGGCTTTGTTTTGCACGTAATGACCCGCCGTTAAAGATAAATGGAGAAGAGCCTGGAAGTGAGGATGGTGGTGGGGGGGGGGGCAGGGAATAGGAAACCGGGCTCTGCTTTTCCTTTGTTCCGTCAGTCGTTTTGGGTGGTTCGGTCCAGACGCACAGGCGCTTGTTGGAATCGTGGACAATGCTCTTGGATCAGAAAGCAAATCCGTCACTACAAATCATGGCGCCTTCACTTCCTTTCTTAATTTTTAAGTCGCCTTCCGGCAACTCGTATGAAAAACATCCGGTCACATTGGTTGACACTTGCTTTTTTGTATTAATTTTTATATAAACTTTTGCACCACTGAATTGCAATTTTTAAACTTATCAATGTAATCCCGAACAGATGTTCGTGCGTTACTTACGAACGGCTCAACAAAATTGAATACAATTTCATCTGTAGATAATTCCACAAATTTGTAGTCGAGTGCAAGTTATTTCAGGTCTCGATCTTGATTATTTCTCGAGATATAAGCCACTGAAGTTTTAAGCATTGCCATTAAAAAGGAAAATTCCAAAATGGCGCCGTCGCTCTCACATGATACCATTGATGCCAGCCACATTTTCCATACTACATCCTGAATTTCCAAATTAATATTCAATTAATACATAGTAGTACTATTTGTAAAATTAGTAAGAAATACATTATCTTTACAAAGATATCAGGCATTTGAATTGTCACATGGCTTTCGCTGACACGACGAGGACTGTTGAGCGAACCGGACTATTTCTCTAGTTACACATATTCAGCTGGACAACCATATAAATTCTTTAAGAGACAAACAGGAGAACACCCCTGTTTTTAAAGTTCGACTCAATGTCTGATAAACCTTTTGCTTTAAGCGAAATGATTTAAGCGACTGCAAGTAATATGATAATTCAAAACACCTCAAAAACCGAAAAATTGTTTGAAAATCTTTATACAAAATTGTCTCACTCAGGAGGAGGCAAGAGAAATACATCGTTTAACTGCGACCAATGAAAGGTTTCGCACGAAATGTCAATTCCAAAGGTGAGGGGGAGGTCACCAGAGGATCCACAACAGTTGCGAGGAGACTGAAACGATCGCCAATCCACCGTTACGATATACATGTCCATGTACTTGTTGGTTTCACTCCACGCCGTCGAGGAGGACGGAGAGGAAGAGGAGAGGAAGAGGAGAGGAAGAGGAGGAATGGCCAGAACGATGAGCGAGAGAAGGCGATGGCGAAGCGGGAGATGAACAGATCGACGTCAGCGCGGCAACCCACTTGATGCTTGTTTACTTAGCCCCGCGGTGACATCTCCGTCACAAGCGCTCGCTCACGCCACCAGGGGTCGCTCGAAAAGTATCGAAACGCAACGTGACATACCCGAGGTCAAAAACCAACAATGTATCACGGTGCAAAATACTCAACTGTATTAACATACGAATGCATTCGTTGCCTCTTCTAACTTGCAATTACGTGCATTCTCATTGGTTGGTTGTAAAGTGGCCATTTGAAAAATCGATTTCGGTCAACTCCAACATGACCGTTCATTCCACGAATGTTTTGCTTTGGGATTAAAGATTGTTATTGCATTAGTACGATACCACAACAGCTGTCCTTTATTATTGGTATAGATTACAGAAAAATGATGCTAAGCGGTTTCATAATTGCCACTGTAAGTAGCCAAAAAAAGTAACGATGGTGGAGGTAACAAAAGGTAACGACGAGCATTTTATTAAATTGGGTAAAATCACGTACAATATAGAGAATATTAAAATATAACGAGCACTCTTTTAGCAAGTGACATTTCAAATTATTTATTTGAAGAAAGTCAAGAATCCGCCCCCGAACCAGTTAAGTGAGCAACCGCGCAACTAGTGGCGGAAATCTGCACCCATTTCAAAACCTGGAAATGTCGTAATCTGATTTTGACCACTCCGGGTGATGGGTTGAAGAGAAAAAATATTGAAGAAAATCGATTCAAATTTCCTCGATCAATTTTTCTCGACAAGCATCAGGAAAACGGCCAACACAATGTCGTGGCGAAAAGAAAATCGGTTTGCAAAAAGAGGAGAAAAAGATAAAAATAAAAAAATGGCCGCAAAGAAGTGGCCAAAGAGATACACATGCACGTTGTACGAGTAGAGGACATGAAGTGAGCGCAGCCTATTTTTCCAAAATATAGTCTGACCGATGCATTGTGTGATTGCCTCGTAAGTAAGGGCAGCAGAAAGTCACTCGCCCACCACCAGACGACAGCACATATCCCCCGCACCAGTGACGTCACACTCGCATTACCAACGAAGAAGATGCGTTGAGGAATCTCTCTCTCACCCGAGAAATACCAGAAGTCTCGGCTCGGAGTTGAACTCGTAACTACAGCGTACTCCTATTTATAAATTTATGGACATCCTGGACCAAATGACGCCATCCTTCTTGCATGCCCCGCCATCACGAAGAACAGTCTCAGATCTCTACCTCTCTGCTAAATCTCCTTGGAATCAATCGTCAAGTCCATAGTCCCATTTCCTCTTTCGCTCCTCTCGGTGCAAACACGAATGAGAAAAAAATCTTATCTAGCGAATTTTCATGCCGGAGATATTTCTTATCGATACCGGTCAGAGCGAGTGATCGAAGATTTGTGTGTAACTTTTTTTTATTATTATCAAAAAATACTACTATAATTTTTTTTTGGTCGGCGAGAGGAATTTTTTTTTTTACAACTTCGCTTCAAAACGAAAATATGTGTCCGTGTAAAGAAGAACGTCGACCGCGTTTCGGGAGAAGACTCTATTGTTAAGGAAAGGAAAAAAAGAAAATGTGCTCTTCTTTTTTTCATGGTTCGCTTTTTCGCCAGTGTCGGACAAAATGATAACTTTTGTATTTAGCAGAGTTTTTTACTTTTGCCGTCACGATCCTCTCTGCTCATTGGATTCGTGTATTTTTCCTGTTTGCTGCTGCTGTAGAAGCGACTAAAGAGATTCACAAGATTATTCCAGCGCCATCTAGTGAGCGTTGTGGCGATTTCCCCGCCAAAGTCCAATCCACCGCAAGGGGCGCTGGGAACGCTTTATAGGCGCTTCAATCCCTTGGAAATTTCATTGACTCATTTTCAATTTCAACCAGACAACTTGATGAATCTGTTAGCGTTGGAGAGGGAGAGATCTGAGACTGTTCTTCGTAATGGCGGGGCATGCAAGAAGGATGGCGTCATTTGGTCCAGGATGTCCATAAATTTATAAATAGGAGTACGCTGTAGTTACGAGTTCAACTCCGAGCCGAGACTTCTGGTATTTCTCGGGTGAGAGAGAGATTCCTCAACGCATCTTCTTCGTTGGTAATGCGAGTGTGACGTCACTGGTGCGGGGGATATGTGCTGTCGTCTGGTGGTGGGCGAGTGACTGGAAGCGCCGCCGATAATCACTGAGTGACGTTGGTTTCCGTTGCATTTGGTTTTGCATTTCCGTTGCGTTTGTTTTTGCATTTCCGTTGAGTTTGTTTTTGCATTTTCGTTGCGTTTGGTTTTGCATTTCCGTTGCATTTGGTGTTGCAGTTTCGCTCCGAATATTTTTGAACGTACTCACCTTCCTTCGAGTAAGAAGTTGACACGCCAAAAATAACTATTGACAATGTCACCGATCAAACCAATTGTTTTCCTGGAACGTCACCAGCTGGCGTCAATAACGGTCACGCGCACGAATCATGACTGCTAGTGGCGCTTCTGTCGCTTGCTCATCTTCAAAACGATCGAAGCTTATCCGTCCCACTTCAGCCTCCATTTCCTATTTCCTCTCCAGAGATTTTTCGTCTGTGGATTATTTTTTTCCCCACCAGCTATTCCAATATTCGGCGTCACGTAATCGTTTTTAAACATTGAACATTCGATTTTTCATTTTTACAATACTGGACCTATATTCGGTTATCGTTTTTTGGAGTACAAAAAAACCTATCAGGGGGAACATTATTTGCGGTGTATCAATATTGGAAGATTATGGTACAAAGTCTAAAAAATACACATAGAGACACATATGCTGCCACCTGTTGGCAAAAAGAAATTTCTCGTTATGGTTTCCATCAACGAACTGTAAGGAATGGATTTTGAACAGTGTGGATATTTGTTTGATCATCACACGTCAAAATATTCGTTAATATTTCGTTTGGTTTCATTAAAATGATCTCTTACATGTGCTGTATTTTGATTATTTCAATTGGCACAACCGACTGACAAGTGATCCCTACCTTTTCGATTTCTATTGTGTACTGTTTCCCTCGCTGGGCGCAGTGAAACGGAACAAAAGAGACATTGGAAACATGTGCCATTCACAGACGGGTCTTTTTCCGTCAATCAGAAGTATTTAATTTAATTACGAACCCCTTTGTCTCTTGTCACGTCCACTCAAATATTGTCCCCAATCAGTTTGACACCAGTTTTATTTTTGTCTTATTTTTTCATTCTATCTCCAATGGACCCCCGCCGTACCAGTAATTGTATTGGACGATCGTGGAAAGATAAATAGATGAATGTGGAGTGAAGGGAGTGGAATGCTTTCATTCGGTTTTATCCGATTTACATATTCTAATTTTATTACGTGGATTCAATTGATTCTCCGAAATCCTCCTATGATCGATCAAGTGATTCCCTACACAACAAACGGTCCTTCCCGGTTTTTGAATTCTTCCCCGGTGACTAACCTATCAGGAGACTTTGAGTCTCTACTCTACTGTCAAGATGGTTGCACATTGTCATGAGAAGGTGAGCCCGAACCGGAAATCGAACACCACAAGTTCGTGTCTCCACCAACTTGAGCTGCGATTGCTCCAGAGGATGACGCGTCATCCGCGATGTCCATCGATGGACTGTGGCGGATGAATTCGCATTATTATAAAATTCAGTCTTAAATGTCCTCTTTGACACTTCCTGGTGACGTTTTTCAAGTCGCCTCGTTTTCCAGTGTACTTCCTCTCCAAAATCGTGAGCCACATCGGAAACAATGGCCGACATCGTCATGGAGTTCGACTGCAGACCACTGACTCTGATGTACAAAGTCCGTCGTGCATGACGTTCGGGACTTCCTCTCTCTTTCTATCTTTCACCCGCACACACTCTGGCGTGAATTCGATTATTTCCATTACTCAATTTCGACGGCTGCCCACTTTTATCATCCCAACGCACCCCTCCCCTCTTTCCTTTACTATTCCCCTCCCTGTCATACATTTATTCCATTCTGCGCCGCGGGTTTCTTTTTTATGGTGGTGGGGGCTGCCCCTCACATGATGGACATTTGGCCGATTCCGTGGACAGAACGGTCTTCTTATAAGAGGGTCGAGGTTAAAATAGGACGTATTTAAAGGAATTATAGCCTGGACCGAACGAGATTGGCGAAGTTTCAGTTGTGCCCCCAATACAGGGCAATTGATTTGAATAGTACACTCTTAAAGACAAATCCATAAATTCAGGACATTAAGAGTCTCCGTTCTAATTTGTTTAAATTATGTTTATAAATTGGCAAAATATATGTGTGTCGAAGTTGAGGACATTAAAAACAGAAATTGTTTAATTTGTTTAAAAATTGAAAATGAAATACCTCGAGGATACTTTCTTAGAGAAATGTTCACTAGTCACAGTTTAATTTCAGGTATAATTGTGCATGTCTTCGTGCTTTATTGCTCACCGGTGGACTTCTGAGGAATACTATTTTCCTCTATAGACAACTTCTGCACTTGTTCCAGTGGAGTTGGGTGGAAACCGGGGGTAAACTAAAGAACAGGGGTTATGGAATGGCGGCAGTGGGTTTTGAGGGGCATGAAAACCGCTTGAGGGGAAGGGAGGGGGAGGTGACTCGGGCCGCTTTAGTTCTTTCAATGCACCCTAGATAATTTATGACAAGTGTCAGTCCATATTTTGCATTATGCTATCTGCCCTTGGGGTGGGGATTTAAGGGGTAGGAGTGTTGATAGTGTTGGGTGCCGCTGGAAAGGGGGGAAAGAAACCGAGGGGGTAAAATGTAAATAAAGGCATCAGTTTCAAAAGGTAGAACCGAGATCATGTGGACGCTGTGCTTTATTACTAGTTGGCGCATTTCGTCACTCGAATTTAATATTTCTGACAATATATGGCTTCTGTTATTAATTTCTAAATGAACATTGGGATTCACAATCAGTACTTAATTTATAACTATATTTTACAGTATTTTTTTCTTTCTTATTGTTCAATCCTGAACAAACTTGCACCCATTTTTTTTTAGGGCAATCGTTCAGTTAGCCAGTTTTGGTTAGACAATCTGAACTGATGAACTTGGGGTCTGTTATTCCGTTTAATTAGTCAGATATAGGTGTCTGACAGCAGTGACTTTTTTGCTGTCGTTTTGTATTTTAATTACAGCGATCCATAAGCCTGCAATCTTCCAGCGGTATTCCTGCATTTTTTAAAGGATAGTTTATTACAAATTGATGACAGCTTGCCTACATCTGGTTCTTGCTTTATTGGAGACTCGTTTATGCAAATATGTGGAGTGCTTCTTGCTTATTAGGGGACGTAGGAGACCTTCATTAAAAATCGTTTACAGCCGCCTAAAAAAGGTAATTGCACCTGCACCAATTAAAATTGATTGCTGCACTACTGATTAGACACCAAGAATAAATGAATAATTTCACAAATACTGTAGGCCTCATTTTATTGAGTAAGTTTAAAGTTAACGCATCAAATGAATTTTTTTGAAAATGGTTAAGCGTTTCGTTTATAGACCACCAAAATTCATAAGACCAACGGCGAGACCAACATTTATTCGGTAAAAATAGCAGCTTAATCAATTTGTATGGTCAGTTGCAGCTCAGTTTATTCAAAGACAGACGTGAGGGTCGGCGGTTCCTGGTTCGATTCCCGTCGCGGGCTCTCTCGTTTAATCCCCGGGAGTTTGGTCAAAATATTATCCGCGCATTGTGAGGTAACTGCAGGGGGTTCGTTGTAGTACAGTCGCTATAATTTCGCGAACGTCCCTCGCGTCGCCGCCCCCTCCCCCGGGCACATATGCCGCCCTGCGGTCCCGGGGAGCGCGTACGTGACTTGCCAGCGTCGGTCGTTTAATGTAAATTACCACGTAACAGCTGAGTCTGGAGATAACCGATTCGATCGTCGGCACAGGCCTAACTGGAGGAGAACCCGCTCAGCCCCGCCACCGCCCCGCACAAAACTCGTTTAATTAACAAATTTTGAAAAAATCACTCCGACGTCGATATACGACGCGATTAGCCGGCACAAATATAGAAAAATAATCTATCTTTCTGAAATGGATAGGGGTGGTGTGGGGAGGTGAAGGGTGAACGGCGTGCCATAAAACGAAAGGCCAACATTTTCGCACCCAGCACCAAACACAAGATAATTAATAGTCATTGTTTTAACTGTTTTAATCTGTACAAGAATGTTACCCGGTTTTGCTTGGGTTTTCAGTAACCATCAATTAAATAAAAAATTATTGTTTAAATTTACCGGCTATTTTATGTTTACCTACGTTTATTTTGACACGCGATAAACGCAAACGTTAACTGTGAAGTAACTGCATTTTCACGTGCTATAATAACGTCATGCAGTGGTGCCTCAACATATTTAAAAATTTGGATTTTCAATCGTTTCAAACTTTACCGTATATTAAAAACAATTGTTATGTTAAATTAATAAAAATATTTAAAAAAATATCTATTTGATTATTTTATGTTTTATAATATTGTTATTTTATTTTATTTTCATATTGAAAATATTATTCCGGTAATAGTACCTATGTGGTATTGAGTGCTTGGTTGGAACTGTTATCTGGTTTGCTTGGTTGTCTCGTGAAATCAACGACGTCATGCTTTTGATGTGAAGACGCCATTTTTGAAGTTTGAAGCGAAAGGGAGATTATCCAGAATTTGGTAAGGGTTATTTTAATATTAAATATTGAAAATGGAGATCTGATATTCCGTAGCTAGCGAATTATGATGGTTTACTAACTTTATGTTAATTTTTATGCAATTTTATTGAGCCGTTCGTAAGATAGTCTCTGGTTTACTTTGAACAGTTTACTTTGAACGTTAGTGTCGAGGCTCTTGTTTGATATCTAATAAATAGTTTTGTCCTAAAACGTTATGTTGTGATTGTGGTCGATTCGCAAAACCATTAATGTCGATCTTCTTCAATCACAGACCTCAAAAAGTTCAGTTTCTCTCGGTGTCGCATCGCAACATTGCAAAACTTTCTGTAATTTTAAATTTTTGACAAGACTTTCGAAAGAATTTTGGTAACAAGACAAAAGTTAATCAATAAAATTCAAACTGCTATCTTGTATAAATATTAAGACCACACAAACGTCTTTGCAGTTAGACGAGCATATCTAAGTTGTAGAAGATCTGCATTGTTAAAGCAAAAGAAATTATGTTAATTAAAATAATCGTATTATATACAGTGTGAGTACTAAAAAAATAAAACTGATTTCGAATTTAAAATAAAAAATATGAAAACGTTCATCAAATGGAATGAAAATTTTGCATACATGTTTGCAATATCTTTTCTAACTGTCTTCGTGCACGTGAAACTGCATGACGTCATCATTCCAATTCTTGAGGTTCAAAATGGTGCTTCCGCAAAATGTCAAAAGCGTAACGCGATTTTTGATCGCTCTTCTTCTGTAAACGAAATTTTGGATCTGCAGAAATCAAATCATGACGTCACGGAGTTTCACATCCCCAAGTGCAATTCAAAAATGAAGGTCTTGCCAACATGTGTGCTAAATTTGATTCCATTTCACAAACGTTTTTATATTTTAAAATTGAATTTGAATCGGATCGGCTTTTTAGTACTCAGACGGTGCATCTCATTTCATTAATTTAACAAAAGCGTTTGATGGTTAAAAGAAATTGGAAGTCATGGTCTGCTCATTCAACGTACATAAAGACAGCAATATGATGTGGTTTTTTGTTATCTCCAACTTGACAACAGTCCTCGGTTTTTTTTTATCGCAGTTCTCTGAGCATGCGTAATTCTTATGTACGAGTAATCACAGTGCGTGATGTAATAACGACGACGAAACAAAATCGTTTCTATTTGAATACGTGATTGACAACCAGGTGTTCAGAATGACGTAACTAGTTCGTGTGACACATGACTCATTGTACAACTTGCGCACAGGGTTCATGTTCGTCAGACCCTCAACCGTAAACACCCAGTCAGTTCATATTCCTCAGACCATCAGAGCTCTGAACGAACCAAACAGGAGACACATGCTTGTTTCAAGTTTTAAGATGTATGTAACTGTAACTGTAACTGTAAGAAGACGGTATATTTATTTATAAAAAGATTACGGTGAAGTAGATAATAGGCAAGTTTGGATAATAACTATCTCATATAATAAAACAGAGTCTGTCACGCATTGTGTGATTGCTTTACAACCGGGGCAGCAACAAACTCGCTAGCCTCGACTCCTCCCCAAAAGCCCAGAAGGGTCGTGACACATTCTCCTTGCCATATGACCTTAATCCACGAACAATGTTAAAACGAATATGGAAGTGAGATCATTTTCCAATTCTCTGGTCCAAAAATTTCGAGAGGAATCGACGAGAACTCCCTTAACTATTGCTAGTCTTAAATGAAATTGGTTCGATAATTCGGTTCACGGTAATC
>JAQGBY010000475.1:0-44122 GCA_034698785.1 Mycogona germanica | reverse complement strand
CTGTAGTGCGGTTGGCTACAGTTGAATAATAAAAAAAAAAAAAAAAAAAAAATATATTAAAGAATCTATAATTACGTCCTGAAATGTGATTCTAGTTTAATTACAGATTCCGGGACAGTTCCTGGCGATAGCGCAGTGGCCAAATGTTTTTGTACACCTAGTTATTGGTTTACAATTGAAAACTGGATTATGTACTTTATTAATTTTTATTATTCAGCTAATTTTGTGTTTACGCTGTGTTATGGACATCGCTTTACTCTAGCTACCTGCCGTGATATTATCACTACTCATGGGCAATTGGAGCGACGTGTACGGCCGGCGTTATATGATCTGTTTGCCGATCACCGGCAACATAATCACCATGATTCTCTACATCCTGAATGCCCACTACGCCCATTGGCCGCCAGAGGCCATCATCCTGTCCGGCATTCCGGCCGGTCTCACCGGAGACTATGCCGGATTCATGCTGGGACTGTTCGGCTTCGTCAAAGACGCTCACATAATTAGTGATCTTTCTCTGCGAATCTCGCTGGCCGACGGAACAGAAATGCTCGCCTCTCAGGTACGCAATTGCGCCAGAAACAATTAGTATCGCAACGATTTTCGATATGCGAAGTCAACGTATACTATGAATATTTTTGCATTTTGCAGATTCACGGTTATAGACTACCGTATTTGGCATTAATTCATTATATGAATTAATTCTTTTAGCATTGTCTTTAAGACACGAAAACAAGCACTGTATAAGAACTGAAGATATCAGCAATTTAATTGTGTCCCCTAAAATATGCTTTCCAACCTAACTTTACTAGATGGTAAAATCTTGTGAAAAGAATGAACGGAAAATGAAGACTCCGTTTCAGATACTCTTAACATCATGTTATATTCCGTATTAAATCATTTGGATGATTCATCGGCTTTGATTTGTTACAGGTCGGACCGTTGATCGGTGGCCAGCTGTTTGAACATCACGGCTATAACGCCGTATTCGGTATGGGCATCGCGTTCCTTTTATTAAACATCCTGGTCGCAGTCCTGCTCATTGAGGACAAGGACTTCAAGCAGGCCACCGTCAGAAAGAAGCTGCACGATTTCTTCCAGCCGAAAGGAATTGCGGAGAGCGTGCGCTCCGTCTTCAGGAAGAGGGAACAGAACAAGCGAGCCTACATCTTCGTCGTGTTGCTCACAGTCATGATCGTGTTCTTTGGATACTTTGGTGAGCAACAATCGCCACTAAATACAATTAACACAATGTAAACGTATAGTCTTACGGGAGACTTAAAATATAAGTATGAGAGAAGAGATTTAAAGAACCATAGTGCTCATGGATGACAATCACATAGATGGAAGATTCGAAGATAATATGGAAACGCCTTGCAAACAAATGAAATTGTGAGAAGCGCCTCAAAAACGTTCAGTCACAAACCACATCCCTCTAAAAACTAAATATAAGCGTGAATCTAAAAAGGTGCACGACTACGACAAACACATTTACTGTACACGTAACAGTTAAGTACACGCTAATAAATAATCCAATAATGGGTCAACAATCTTATCCCATTAAATTAATTTCTCAAATAACTGATTCACGTGATTAACCCCCTTTAAGAAATTTCAAACCAACATATCTTTATGCCTCGAAAGCTTATCAGTTTTACGCTAATTTCGTGAACACATTCATTTTCTTTCCAGGTCACTCAGAGATAGTCTACATGTACACGCGAATAAAATTGCAATGGACTGTAATAGATGTCGCCAACTACAACGCGGCTATTGGTGGATGTTCTACAGCGGGTAGGAAAAATAGAGTAGCTATTTTTATACTAGAGTATTAATTTTTACATTGTACGATGCATAGAGAATGTAAATATTTCGTTCCACTGTTTCAGGTTTAGTTTTTGTGCTGCCGGTCTTACTGTATCTGATAAAATTAAATGACGTTACTATGGGACTTATCGGTCATGTCGGCTTCATTGGATTTTACTTGGGAACTGCTTTCGCTACTACGACTGTTGCGATGTTCGCAGGTATGCATAAACACTGTCAATGTCAATATTCTGGATATTTTCTCCAATTTCAAACGCATGGATGCAAAAGTTGATCGAAACTTAATTATAGTAACCAATAAAATACTTGTAATAAACGTGTGTGAGGCAACTAACAGCTGATGCTGAGTCAATAGATTTAAAATATATGGCGGAAAAATATGCTAAATTATGAGTATTTCGACATTGGTTGTCGTTGCTGCACAATATGTACAATGCTGAAGCTAACTTATTTTTCTTGTTTTTCTTTTTCTCGAACAGTTTGCAGTTTTCAAATAATCGCCAACATGGGTTTTGTAACTTTAAGGTCTTGCATATCTAAATGCGTGGAAAGTAATGAAATTGGTAAGTAAAACACGAGAATAAAAAATTCTCATTTTTCATCGCACCAAAATTAATTCATGTATACGCAACAACGTGACACACTACAATGTTTTCACTTTTTGTAGGGAGAGTTATGTCCATGTACGCAGTCTTGCAAGCCCTGTTCAGGAATCTTGGTCAGACCCTCGCGACGCAAGTTTATCTGGCCACCAAAAATACTTACATAGGAGCATTCTTTATACTTGCTGCATCGCTGTTTCTGATATGCATTTCCGCGTATACGTGAGTATGATATAATGTACACTTTTTTGCCCTTCACTGTAGTCACTGCACTACAGGATTTTCTGTACCCCTCTTGGTACTTAAAATAATCTCCAATTATAGAATACAACGAATTAATTTAGAGGGCAGAGAAAGGGTGAAACGTCGAAGGGTACCAATAACACTTCCAGTTCCTTGACTCGCGCCTAAGACTATAATACGATAAACGCACAGTCTCATTCGCTTAGTTGACCATAAATGATCACTCTGTGAATGCCATTTCTTAGTTTGTAAAACAATGTTGTCATTTTCTAATCATAGTTGGATGTATTTTGACATGAAAAGAACTGGATTCAAATTGGACGAACAAGAGTCCGCCGACCCAGAAGAAAAACATGGACCCACGCCAATAGCAAATCATGGAATCACACACATGGGTTTTTAACTAGAATTGCGCTACGAGTAATTTTCCTATCATCTTGTATATATTTTTATCTGTGCACAATTTCGACACATCAAATAAACAGTCAAATACGTAACTTTTACTGGTTTTATAAAAATTGCGATTCGCGTAGGTCTAATTTCTGAAGAATTGATGAAACGCATGGTGCATAAAATTGGCACAACTCATTAAAACCTTTGTTACTTTACATTAATTTTACACAATTAGTGAGCACCTTCGGAACAGCTCTTTAGTTTGTGTCAGAATCGGTGATATAAGGCCACTGAGTCATTTGCGTAGAGAGGAACTAATTTTTTTTAAATTTTGAATAGTACTCGTACATTGTTTAATATACGGGTTAATATCAAAATATTTTTATTGTGATTTTCGTACGCTCATTCACTGCAATCGAAAATTAATGTACATTGTAAATTTTCTGAATTGCTTTACGAAATAAAATCATGACTGTGTGCTAAATATGAGAACAAACATGGTTGGCGTAAATCTGTACACCTGCTAAATACTGGCTGCGATAACGCTTTAAAAAAATTGGTATCTAGAGTCTCTAGGCAAAGCATACAGAACTATTAGTTTCCTCCCTGTTGCAGATTGCGTAAATTTTTTCCCCAAATTAATTAAAACTTGTAAGCTAGCAAAGTCTGTCCAGATTTTTTTTTTACTGAAGTGACTGGTCACAACAGGAAGATTCTGTACCCCTCTCGGTGCTTAGGCACTATGTGAGAGGCACATTGTCACCAGTACCCCGAGCCAAAGCCCACGCCGGGAATCGAACCCGGGACCGCCGAACTACAGTCCGTCATAAACCAACTGCGCCACGACGGGTCAGATTAAAAATGTCGTCCAGACCAGTCAAAGTATGGTGAAATAAAATAGAAGGAGTGGAGTCCATGGCCAATGTGCCTGTGAGTAGGCATAGGCCGTACATTGAAAAACTTATCAAAACCATACTCTATGTCCCTAAAAACACAACTACATGTACATCGGTTTTTTTATTATAGAGCAATCGCTCACCAATAACCACCCCGGTGTCCTCTACCAACTTTGGATTATACATGTACGAGTACGTGCATCTACAGATGTACAGCGTACATCTAACAATGAAACTAGACCATTCGTATTTCCAAATCTTACGTGATATTGAATTGCTTTAGATACGAAAGTAGTACCTATCACACAATGGGTGTACTTGGCTAACATCTTTAATTTGTACTTACACGAATGCAGTTGTTTCCTCAACTTCTTGATGCGGAGAACTGGGAGGTACACTATATTCGCCGATGGCCTAGGGGCCTAATCGCCTAGTAACAGAAATCTCGAAATGTATTTGCCGAACACACATTCACCACTGTCTGTGCAACGAAGATGATATTTAACGACATACTCCTTCATTTAAAACTTTTTAAAAGTATACAAAACTTGCAAACACATTAAAAAAAATGCCTCCAATGCCGCCATTACACGATCTGAACAGGATATCCTGTTAAAACTGGAACTCTCGACCACCACGATCATTAGAATTGAATTGAAATAATTAGAATAGACGGCGGATAGTTAAAAATAAGCCTGCGCATTTGTGTTTTTATTAAATCTGTATCGTTTGTTGAGACAAAGGGTCAACATTTCTTTAAAAATTCACAGATATGTGTTAGATAGTCGGCAATAGCGAGTGGTCGAGAGTATTTCTATTTTTTTATATCGACAGATAAAAGCCGCCATTTTATGAATTTTCGCGCGCAACAGAATTAATCTAATTTTATAGTTTCGTTTATCTCGCAAAAATGAATAAAGAAGAGTTTCAAGAAGCGCTTGGACGCATCGGAAGGTAACTTGTGTGGTTCATCAAATTGGATAAATGTGGCGATTTTTTTTAAAGTTTTTCAAATTTAAGTTCATTGCGAATTGGCAATTTATATTCACCATTTTGGGGAGACACTAGCGCCATGGAAAGAGACGGCGGATAAATCGCCTCTTCAGTTTGTCAATTTCAAGTGCCTTAAATTTTTAAGTGAAAATTTTCTTTTAAAAAATTAATAATTTTCGCTCACAGGGTTTCCAGAACTGTGCGCCGTCATTACCAAGACCCATCAGTAATCGAAGAGATCACCGTCAACAATTACCAGAATGATGAATTTGGAATTGGATTTAATGGTCCTAATAACCATTACGGCAAACTTGATTTATCTGAACACGACAGGCTGCAATATAATTACAGGTGGTGAAAATAGAATAATTGATATCAATTGCCAAAACTGTTTAAAAACCACTCAGCGAGAACTATCTAATTATACCGGCAACAGCGCAAATTTGTAAAATAATTATTCTTATTATTGTTCGATTGGGTGTAGGCCGCCACAGACCCCTGGTCAACCAATAAATACTATCGGAATGGTAAGAACAATACCCGTATTCTAATTTCAAAATTATTTTATAAACTACATAACCCCCTTTATCCGCTTTTTTTTTTATTTACGCGCAAGGTAACGAGTCGGCCAGTTTACAGAAATCCACTGATGAAATTCTCGCCAGTTAAATCGATTCAAGATCTCACCTCGCCGAAGAACCTGTTCAAAAAGGCAAAAAGGATTGTCAAAAGACAAAAATGCGTGAACATCCAAAAATTAGAAGAGAACCTCTCCAATTTCAAAGGGTGATATCTTGAAAGATTCTTTATAACATAAATAAAATTTTGATATGTAAGCTACAATTTTACACAACCTCTTCCAACCTGAGCTTAAAACTGTTTCCAGAGCATTTGCTAAGAAACCGAATATGACTATTTAATACAGATTTATTATAAATTAGCGACACAACACTTTGCTTGCCGACCAAAAGCCAATCGTATCAATAAATTTCTTAGGTTGTTCTCAGAATCGGTCATGTCGAAAATACTTCAGGCTGCCTATCGAGAGGTTAGACCCAGCTTGACATTACAAATTGTTATTTCTTTTCAAGCAGTCATACATGTATATAAGTTCATTTTGTTGTTGAATTATTGACTGTATCTTGGTGCCCATACACGCCATCCGAATATTTGTCAGACTCCAGGTCATCCTCTCCAGTCTCTCGTGCAACCCAACGAGACAACTTCACCGTACAGAAAAGCCAATCTGTACAAACCAATATCCTCCAATGCGACTAATATTAGCAGCCAAGCGGAAAATCCACAAAACACGATAGGCTATTTGCCAGAAAGTCAAGTACCATATGGAGACTTGGACGCTGTGTCGGTTGGGTGAGATTAATTATATTCTTTTGCGTCCATATAATTTATTTTATAAATAAAAGCGGGTAGAAAAAACAACAAATATTGCTTGTAAAAAAAAAAGCTCAATCAATCAAGATCAATTCCTTACTAAAATGCCTAAATTAAATTGTAATACAGAAATTTCTCGGCACTCACAATTTGTTAAAATTCCCCTTTGTTTTTAATCAAGTTTGGACTTGCAAGGCCCAATCAAGATGGGTACTCCGGGTTTACGTACCCCCTTATTTTGTCCGCCAGTTGTGGGAATGCAGACGCCAAGCAAAATTCCTTTCACGACGCAATCGGTGCCAAGTACTCAGGTGAACATATCCTAGAGTATATATTTTCCAAGTCCAATTCAAATCCAGACACATCAGCCAAAAGATGATTAAAAAATATTAGATACGTTCCAAAGATTATTGCGCTACTAGTTTAGTTCCAAGACTGATGGTATGAAAATTTCAAATTTTCAGAGACGGGTGACATTCGAGGAACAGTTTCAAATGCCCAGCATATTTTCGTTAGACGGGATCGAACTCAAGCCCGCGTCTCCTGTCTGTAACACAAACGAATCATATTTGCAATTGTTCTAAGAATTCGTGAGAAGCAAGCAATGTTTGCTTACATCTGAGAAGCAGGATATCGTAACCTTGACACATTACGCTATTGGTCTTTACGATTTTGGTATTGGTTAGTTGTTTTTGTATTTGTTATTTCTGTTTACTTTGAAATACTTGTTAACCACACACACATATATATATATAATTCGAAAGATTTCACGAATAAGACAACTTGACTATTGCCATTTTCCACCTTCTTGATTAAGTTTCACTTGGTTTAATTTATTGATCGGAACATCGAAGAAACAAATTTTGAAATGGGTTATTCCCCTAATCAATTTTTGAAAATACTCGTATAAGTTATTTGGAATTGTGACCGAGTACTTCCTTAAAATAAAAGCCTCACTGAGTAAATAATGTAATTTATTGAAGTTTCTATTAAATATGCGGCCACCAGAAACAAGGTTACACCTGTACTCACGCACGCGCACTTGCCTAGTTATTAAATTCATCAATATTAGATTTAAGTTCTTGCTTGATAGTTTCCTGAAAATAAATGTTAAAAATTGTTTTAGTGGCGGATTAAAACATCAAACGAGATATTAAATTTCATAGATCCAAAACTTACCAGTTCCTCTTTGGCTTCAGACAGTTTGATAGATGCAAGGGGCACACTCTAGAATAGCAAAATAATTACGATAACAATTAAAATTCAATAAAATGCCAACGCTTGTAAATTGGTATAAGATATTTTATGTTTTAAATAATTAAATGATCAAATATTCGAAGCTTTCGCCGAATAGCAGGGGATTCTCAGAAGGAACATTCTATTTTGGCAACACGAAATACTTACACTTGGTAAATTGTGAAAAGAATCAATCTTTTCTTGAAGGGATTTAACTTGATCCTGCAGAGCCAGGAGTTCCTAATTAAATGAAATCGTGTTATTACTTGAAATAACAAGTCACAAAAAGGTTTAATGACAAGTTACAACATACTTTTTGCTTTTCACAAACACGTTCATGAGTAAAGCTTGCAGAGAAACCGTTATTCTTTAATTCTTCCTGCAAATGGAATAATATATAAATGAAAATCTTCTCAGTTTGCTATTGATCAAGTGAGCAAAAGTTTAGTGAACTTACCATAAATTTTTCAGATCGTTTCTTGTAGTCGTCTATTTTCAATTTCAGCCATTCGCAATTTTTTTCTTTACTCGCAGCTTGCTGGCTATTTAAGTGAACGTCCCTGTCTACACTCTGAGAAATTCTGAAACAATAAAAATTAATTATTTTGATAAATAAGAATTACAAGCGAATTGCCTTCTCTTTGAATTGCCCGAGAGCATGTGCAACTCATGGCGTCGTCAATCGAATTCCTCATATCAAAAATGGCGTTCACAGAAGAGCGAAACGCTCGTTTCGTTTTTCGTTAAAAAAGCCAAGCTTTTATAGTTTATGTACGTGCCTGTGTAGATTTACTCTGCGTGCATAAACTTTTGATAAACGACAACATTATTTGACTGCAAAGTAAAATTTCAATTTAAAGAAATCATTTGTGAGTTGAAATTTAAAAAAACCTTTTGAATGAAAAAATGTCATAAAAACGGGGCTGTGCCCGGCCGGGGGACAGTGCCGGACGAAAAAAGACGAACACAATGGGCGAGATACTCTCAAATAAAATAATAGAAAACACTATTATTCAATAATTATTTGAGAGTTTCTCGCCGACTCTGTTCGTCTTTTTTCGTCCGACCCTGTCCCGGGCACAATCCCCTTTTTGTTATATTATATATTCAAGACATTCCATCCTCATTTATTTTTCATGAAAAAATGTAGTTGTACCTTTCAATCCTTGCGAGTTGCACGGTTGCAGATATAGTTTTGGCGTTGACAGTTGCGTTGGAAGCTGTAAAATCCCTCGCACTTTCAAGTGCTTGTAGTAGATTATATAACTCGATGTGCAAACTTAAAATAAATAATTTCATAAAACAAGGTTCACAATCTCAAAAGAAAAAATAACGCAATGAAACAAAATTCTTTTAACAACAATGTTCAGAGCAACAGTTTTGTTGGCCAGCCCAGTCTAGGAAAAATATTTTTTAATAATAAATAATACCTGGCATCGTTACTCGTGTCTTGTACTCCTAAAGTCACCAACAAGTTAGCCAATGAGCTCAAGAGCTCCGCCGTTTGACTGTCCAATCTTCCGAGTGTCAAAGACAAGCCAGCCAGAATGTTAGCGGTCTTATTGGCTAGATAATAAGGGAGACGAGAGTCGAAAATTAATTTAAAAATCTATATAGTTAGCCTTGTTATTGAAGCAATCATGTAAGTGTGACTACAAAATTCACCTAGTCCTTTGTCCTAGACCTTTGAAGAAAAAAACACTAATGAACTTTCAATCATTCTAAATATTTTGGATGAAAATTTTATGTAACTAAAAATGTGATCATTCAAAATACATTTCAAAGTACAGCAAAATTTTGCTCCTCTTTATCCAAGATCAAATTAATCCTTTCGCTTGAGATAAATCAAAAATTATCTTTATCAGAGGACGCTATTCCAACGTACTTTGGCCAATTCCCCAAATATAAAATACAAGATAAGACAGGATTGATGCGAATTAAAAATCAAGTATCTTTACAGACACGCGAATGCCTCCTTATGAACCGGACTTAAGATCAAACTGGATCCATCGACTAGTCAAAAAGAATTCTTTTCAAATATCAGTTACGCAATTAAAAATACCAGCAAGGCGGAACCCAACACACCTTTCGAGAAACGTTCCAGAGATACACATACAAACACACTCACACTGTGATTCATACTCTTCAGATTTCTTCTTCAAATCACGTATCACAGTTCTGACGGCGGCATCCTTTGATTCGTTGCGTTTTTTCAGTTGCAAAAGCGTGTTGATGGTTGAATTTGTGATTTCATAGGTGTGGTCACCATCGGGCAGGACTTTCTTCAGCCATGCGTCAACCTATTTACAATGAAGAAAATAAAGTTCATGGATATTGCTCACAAGTTGTAAACAGTCGTTGCAAACGTTTGCAAAGAACACAGAGGCTTAAACAAAACTTTTTCAGAGATTGACACGTACAGTATGGCCTTAAAATGACCATTTGCCAATTGACCACAGTAGAAAATAAAACTGGAAAAAGGAAAATAACCAAGAGCATTATTGTGACATAATTCACAGCTTCCACACCAAATACAATAACACAATTTCGCTACTATCCAGTGTTTTAGTTGAAGCAGCAAAGGACAGTGGACAGCTAGAACTTGCCCATGAAGTCGCATGCAACAGGTTGCTTAATTTTCTTTGATGATTACGAATGGATTGGAAACTCTGCAGACAATACAGAGGAAGCACTATTTTCTTTTTGGTCGGACTGCCATTTCTATCATAACATCTATCTGTGCTAGTATACAGTGACTAGGGTCACTGGTCCCAAGTAGACCTAACCTAGACACTCAACCTGCCTACGTCATTTATAAATATTGCCACTCTCCTAATTCAGTCAGACAGTATACCCACCTCTTTGTAGTTTTCTGCCAAACTTTTTGGATCGTCCATAATTAAGATAAACCTAAACAAAACGAGAGCAATCAAACAAACAGAAAATATTTGACAACGCCAGATAGCTGAAAACCTCCCGCCCGCCAAATCCCGAAAGAAATAAGTGAGCGCCCTCTTACGTTCGGCATGCGTAAGTTTCAAAGGAAGCACACTAGATGGCACTACCATCCAAGAACACGAACTTTCAGCTCCCGCCATTTTTTAAACAAAATTGCTTTCCTGGAACCATAACTCAACTCGCTTATTTTGATCATTCCAAGACCAAATTAATTTATCTTAAAAATAAATAAAATCAGCTTACAAATTCAAATTAAATAAAAGTTATTTAATTTGACAAAAAATGTGATTACAAGAACCCAATAATAATCAACTAATCATCGTACACTTATGCTTAAACATCATCAAGCTGAACTCTCACATTATGTACAATAACCATGAAAGAATACAGACTTGAACAAACAAATACGTAATTGCTATCAACGCTCAGCCAAATAACTGAACCATAAACAATGTAATTTGCAAGAGAATTTCCGCAACAATATTTTTACCATCGGCTAGAGGTGCACTCTCATTGTCCATGCTTCCGACTAGCAAAGTCAAATATACAGTGTGCATACCTATATTTTAATTCTTCAGTATTAATTTTTAATTATGAGATTTCGTCCACTAGATTCACACATGTACCAAATTACGAGACTAAAATGCAATTTTTTTATGGGTCAGACTGAGCTTTGGCCAAAATATCTCGTACGACTCGTCGTAGCCCAGTCGTGGCTCAGCGGTCCCACGTTCGACTCTGGCTCTCAATTACTCAATCCCGGGATACTTGTGAAAATGTGGCTCCAGCATAATACCAAAGCACCAAGAGGGGTAACAAAATCTAGTTACCATTCATCCTCAGAGGCTAATTAGGATAAGTGATTACAAAAGGTTTTGATACTACATCATTTTGTTTTCAACACTGGCGCGCACAGTAATTTATTTTTTGGGAGGAAAAATATAAAATTTGAAATGTCAAAAAACCAAATCCAATTACAAACAAAAGAAAAAATTATGTTACAGAAAAATTCTGTTCGCGCTACTCGAACGTGAACATAATAAATGATTTAGAGCTAGAACTCAGACAAATTCAAATATTTAATTTTTTAGATTCCTTCCTGGATTTTCTTTTCCCCAGCTAAACACTTGAGAACGACCGCTTAAAATCTAACAGATATATATTTTTAGACCGTTCGTAACTTATCCCGATCTTAAGTTTATCTTTAAATGCAAATTGTAATGAGCAAGTTGCGTGAATCAAACAATAAATACGTTAATTTTTTCCGATGCAAAAATACAAAAACAAAAACAAAAACTTAAATAAAGTCGAAAAAGTTAAAAAAATCAAGCAATTAATTTTTTTCATACTCATGCGGATTTATAATGTTCTGATTATTTTACGGTAAATATATTTTTGTTTTTAAAATGGTGGCATTAACATTTTCAATATAAATTTTTGTTTGATCGATCGGTATTAAACAAGTTTACGAAGGACACGCGGAACAACTCCGCTTGTACAACTCGTTGTAGTCCAGTCGGTATTGCCATAATCGAACCCGCGCCGGGAATTAAACCCGGCCATCGTCGGCCGGATTCAATTTCTGGCGCGGTCTCTCGATTATTCGATCCCGGGATACTGGTGACGAAAGGTACAGCATAAAACTAAATTAGCTAAACATAAACGTACATGCTTTAACGTGTAAATGAAGACATTCTATAACATGAGATAGGGACCCATACTTTCTCGCATATTTTCTCTTTGCAAAGAGTATCTGCGGGCTGAAAAGACCGATCGATATCGATCGATCCCTCAATTTTCAAAACATGTTGGCAAGCATCGACGCACGCCACACATTTTCAAATCATAAATCTGATAGCACTCACTGCCAATCACGAAAGCACGTCACCCATCAATTTACCAAAAATAATACATGATTCATTGCCATCCCTTTCCAACCGTCGCACTGTACTCGTCCCGCTTCTGCTTGTACAGGTGGGCCAACGTCTTGGCGGCCATGGCAATGATGGCGCGACGCGAGTGTCCAGACACAGCCAGATGCCACTCGCTGGGCGCCACTTGCAGCGAACGAGCGACAACGCTGCCAATGCTTGAAGCAAAGCCGGACCAGCGGAGGGGATAGTCTGCCGGCGTCTCACCTTGCAGTTGGTTGACGTAGTGCAGCGGAACGGGCGTCGCCTGCGTGTACACCTGGATGGTTTCGCCCAGATCGGGGTCATTCAGAATTAGACAGCCAATATCGAACCATCTGAAATGACATTTAATCCAAGACCAAGACCAAGAAAAACATTAGTTTTGCGTCAACAAATAATCATATACCGGTAGCCCATATCATATAGTCGAATTAAAT
Source organism: Mycogona germanica (assembly GCA_034698785.1). Taxonomy (NCBI): domain Eukaryota; kingdom Metazoa; phylum Arthropoda; class Diplopoda; order Chordeumatida; family Chordeumatidae; genus Mycogona; species Mycogona germanica. The sequence goes on along the minus strand of JAQGBY010000475.1, from coordinate 31,232 downwards.
TGAGCTCAGCAGAGAAAAATTACATTTAAAAATATTAAAACTTCTGTTTAGTTTTAAAAATTAAATAAAAAATAAGTTAGCCGACTATTTTTGAATATAAGAACAGAAATGTTGACGTGATTACCTCTCCGGAGTGACTTCAGCTAGAAAGTTCTCTAGCGAAATAATGGGCTGTCGCTCGTGTACTGCCCCCGACTGACGCAGTTGCTTAATCCGATCTTCGGCACCTTTCAATCCGGCAGAGTAACCGACAGGTTGTGCTGCGATTTCAGCCTGCGATGCACGTCCAATCACAGAGGCACGCCCAAAGGTAGCCTGAAAAGCTTCCCTGATAGGAACGACTTTATCTTCCTTGTCTGAAGCCACGATGACATCGATATCCCCGCCAGAAACTGAAAAGAATAAAGTAAGCGCCCTATACGAGTTAATTTTTTTATCTGCGTTCAGTCATTTGTGACATGTACAGAGTATTTGATATACAAATTAGCAATGTACTTCGTATTTCTATAAATTTTGCGTTCCTCAATCATCACATGTGCAAAACGAAAAAATCTCAATAAATATGTGTATTGGCAAATGGGACAAACAGCAGGAAAAATAATTATTTTATGAATTATGTACACTTGAAACTAATTGTAGAAACTTCAAGAAAACCAGAGAAAAAAGTTGATCGAAAAAACAGATAAAATAAGGAAGGTGAAAGTTACTTACACATGTAATCCTTCATTTGAGGATCAAGTGTCGTAATCATATTGTCCACAGAACTCTAGGATAATAATTGAATCACAAAAATGAGTAACAAGAGTTTAAATAAAGCGTGAAAAATTTACTTGCGCGATTATTAATTGTAAAACTTTACCTTCGCTTTCTCGGCAACTTTATGCAGAAATTCGTTGCCGGAACCCTTGATCCACCCCCACATTCCACCGGTCCCAGCGCCGCCTTCAGAAATGGCAGCCAGAGAATTGGAGTAGTCGTAGTCTGGCAACGGCAGATCCGTGGATGGACCAGAGTCACCGCTGCTCGAAGCGTACGCCGAATATTGGGAAGCGGAAGTTGACGAAAGTGTGGGTTGAGAAGAGACGGGTACGCTGGAAATAGTGAGAAAATACCATTCGTTCGACTCAATATCAGCACTGGAATAAAATTTTCGAACGCGCTACAAATGTATTTTTCTATTTTATTTTAAAATCCAACTCAAGTTTAAGCGACTGAAACATTAAAAAGAAAAAAACGAAATCAAGAAACGATAAAGTTGATCCTTACACTGTCGAAAGGAACAAAACTCATAGAATGCGACTATAAAAAATGATTCTCAGTGAACATACATCAAAGGCGAGGCTAACCTGGGCAGGGGTGAGAAGAGAGGCTGAGCAACGGGAATCGTTGGTCGAACGGATGGCGATGAGCCACTGTCTAGTGACGGTTGTTCCAGAAACGATGGCAGTGCCGCCGGTGGCGCAACCGTAGAGAAGATCTGGTCTGGCTGAGTCATTGTGGAAGGCACGGTGATCGGAAGCGAGGGACTCACGGACGTCGAGACCACAGGTTGGCCGGAAGTAGATTCCGATGTTTGAACACCTGTAAAATAACAAAACGTATGAGTACTGTTAAAATAAATATATATTTTAACTTTAGCGTTCAAATCAACAGAAAATTCTGAAGATTCGATCAACACATTTTAACAAGTACTCCGACGTGATCGAATGAAGGAGAGCCCGTTCGGGAATCGAACACTGGTAACATATTTTAATAGATTATATGGTGATTTTCCTGATCTATCTAAAATTATGCGCCGCGCGAAATTATTAAGTACATACCTGATTAGACCTTTTTATTTTATTTCAAATAGTTTTTTGCTAAAGCTCTGTTTTTCTATTAATTAAAATTCTTAACACATATTTTTTCAAAATTGATATTGAGAATACATGTGCCTATCTAGTGGTGCATTCGAGCCTTTGCGATTCGCTGTAGATCTGTCAATTAAAAACGGCAGCTAAAAATACGCTGGATCACCAGTTTTAGAAGTATATCGCACCAGTTTGAGGGTGACTGGGCCCAGACGAGGCCAAGGGAGTGTGGCCAGAGCCGTTTCCTCCGATGCTCAAATCATCTAGCTTTCCTTCTACGAATTCGAAGGTGGATTCAGATCCGTTGGTGTCTTCTCCGGTTACTTCTTGCATCATCTGTAGAAAATAGACAGAAAAACACGAAACCATGAATAACAAACACAAATTTTGTTCTACATATTGAACGATTGGATTTTACCTATTAAATTAGCAGAATATTGTGATCATTTTCAGTAACTACATGAATGTTTAATAGCAATGGTGTTTATTCTGGACATTTTACGTACATTTACATTAAGACGACTGTCGCCAATTCCCATGATGATTCGATGATAAATTGAAGCACCAACATCACAGGACAAAAACTAGTTACTCAGATTTGACCAATGCATTTACAGTTATTGCAATCAACAGCTTCTAGGTTTCACCCTAAATTACAGTTTGAACCAATTGGAAATGTCCTGCTGTTGTCCTGCTTTGTTTATCTTGTTGCAGACACAAAACTGCGATTATAATTTCAACTAGGGTCATATCTGCCATTGCCTCCAGCAAAAATGGCGGAAGCACTAGTGGCGTGACACGATTGACCTTTCAGGCTTGGCCAGTTTGAATATTATAGCGCCAACGGGATTGTTGTCGTGTTACCTCACATCATGATCGATTGATTTTACAATTGTCGCATATCGTTTTCGCCACCTGTGACGTGGACACTGTGAACATTATACACACCTCAACTTCTACTAATCCTTATCCTTCCATAACTAAATACCCCGAGTGTACAATTTCTCCGATATTAGTGGACCTCAACGGAGACGAAAAGAAATCCTAATTTTTCAAAGCGCAGAGTTCCCTTTAATGTCAGTGTATATCTCGATCAATGGGCAGCAACTAGACTTTCTGGTGCTGCTGACACAAGAATTCCAAGCAGCCACAGAAGTTAATAGGACCAGAGATGAAGAAGACAGGAGTACGCCTAGGGCCCCGCACCCGAATTCATACGTGAGACCTAGGACCTTGGTATACTAGTACTGGATGCTGCAACGATCTGTCGTAGATATACTGACCTTGCTGACAGGAGATTCACGTACTTCTCAGCTTACATGGGACAGGACACAAACAATCTAGCCGCGGAACATTTCAGTTTTATAGGAGGAATGAATTTAGGAAATTCGTTAATCGAAAAATTCGTATTCAAAATCCACGTCGACAAGAGTCCCAAAACAAGATCCACCAATTGCCAATGTGACCTGCGTCACAGATCCAGCTTTTTAATTTTAAAATTTTGATGTCAAATTAATTTCGTGATTTTAATAGATCAAAATTAAGATGAAAATAGATATTTATTTGTAGATTTATTAGATTAATTCCAACATTTTGGACTAGGCCAGTGTGCAGGAACAAACGCGGCAATATTTCCAATTGGTTAGGATGGATAATCGGCGGGAAATTTGATTTTGCTCGTCAATAAACTCTTAAACTGTATTTGTGAAGAATAAACTTCAGAAATAAATTATCCGTGAAAAATCTGTCTTTCATAATTCAAATGCCCTTGCTAAATTGGAAGGCATTTTTATTTCAAATTAACTTACTATTTTTGAAAATGAGCTATCAGATTTCCAATGAATTAAAGTCATGACCTTTTGAATAGTAGATAGCTAGTTCAGTCAGTAATTGAAATAATTTGTCCAAGTAGCAAAGAGTAGAATTAAAATTCCATCATTAAGAGTTCTTTCAAGTTTTGTTCAACGTGTTGTACCGATTTGTAATGCAAATAAAGTACTTTTGACGAAATAAAAGTGGAACAAGTGTGACCCTAAAAATAGTGCTAGTTGGCCATCCCCGTTGTTAAAGGCAGACTTGCCAGTCTTCCCCCCGTCACGGCTGGGTCGCTTCACCTAACTCTCTCTCGTTCTATCAACCCATCAAACAAACAGTTTTTTTGCCTCCCAAAAATAGAATCGAGCAAGTGTGGTGGTGCAATATGTAGCTCGCAAAATAAACGCAAAACTTCTTCCAAACACAAATTTTGTGCGCGCGCCTCAACCGAACCTGCTAAGAAAACACAAGCTGGTTTCCGATTGACCTAAGAATTTCAGAGAAATGATAAAGAGGAGGGGGAAAAGATTAGCATCTTAAGAGGAAATTCATCTTCCTGATCGCCGGGATAGTTATTCACGCTCGGAGCTAATTGAGAAAAAAAGACAAACGGTTGACTGGAAGGAAAAAAGGACTGGTTATCTGATTGTTAAATGGACTAATCTGATCGGTTAGCAACTCTTAAACTCACTCACCGGACGCCAGGAATCAAAATTTAGAATTGTGTCGGGGTCCATCCAGTATGACTTCACTCGCGCAACGACGAGCTCAATCAATGATGAACAACTTGAGCGGTCAAGGACCGATCGAAATAAACATGGCCATCGTAGGTGCTCTCGGATCCGGAAAATCAGGTAAATAAACTTATTGAATATTTAGTTTTCATCTCGCTTATTGAACAGAAACACTCACCATTCATTTCTCCAAAGGAAGAGATACCAATATTGTATTTTTACACGCGAACAATTACTTTATTTTATGGTGAGCGTGCTTCAAGATTTGAAGCACAATAGAATCGTGGGACCATTGAAGAATTTTAATATCCTGTATCTATCTTCTTGAAATAAGAACAAACATGGAAAAACAGAGGCCATTGCAAAAATATCTATTTATAGATTAGTTAGTCAATCTATACAATCAGGTCGACCGAAAATGGGTTTCATACGAAACCAGATTAGCGAGATTTGGTTTTGAGAAACATAGCGCAGATCTAATTTTTGTTTTAATTTTGAACTGGGGCAATATATTTATTAAAACAACTATGGAAAGAAAGTATGACAGTTATGGCTACGCAATTTCCTTCTACGATTATATAACGGGAGACTCTTTGTTTTCGTTTTTCTCAGCTTTAACGGTGAAATACATCACAAGACGCTTCATAGGGGAATACGACCCTGATCTAGGTGGGTAAATATAGTTCCTCGCGAAAATGGCATGTGTCCAATGGCGTTCGTTACATGTTCTCGAAGAGACTTGCACTGCAGAATATTCACCCTTTCGCTAAGGACCTAAAAAAAATGGTTTGGTTTGCTACAAGTACGTTCGTGTAAATAAACAACTCGGTCACATCCTAGTCAGACACATCCGAAGCCTGTTTCGAAGGGGAAATTGATTTTGCTCCCTTATCCAATATTTTGGACTGAAAATAAAAATAATGATCAAGTTACAAATAGGTCCCCGTGTTAAACGCGGACTTCTGAACACGCTTGAGGCGTCTAGCACATGCCAAACATGGTCCACACTCCCCCTCTCGTTCTCAAGACGATACTTCGTTCAGCAAGTAAAGCAGAACTGTTAATCTTGTTTATTATTACAGCAGCAAATATTTTTTCAAAAATAGAAGTGCAAGTTCTCTTGTTTGGTTATTTTTGGCTCACGGCTAGTCAAGTTTCAAATCATCTCAACTAATCTATTTTGGCCAGCCACCCCCATCAATCACCTAAACAGAGGCAGAGCAGAAGACGTTTCACTAAGGAAACGATTCCTCCCAAAGACAATTGTTTATACTCAGACGCACGACAATGGCGAAGGGGGGAGGCATCGAATTTTCTGTGCGCACAATTTAAAGATACTCAACAAGTGAAGTGAGTTGCCGATGGTTTGTCTGTTTAAATGGATAATGTCTAAAAAAAAAACTCTTTGCAGAAGACATTTACGGGAAAAATGAAACCATAGATCAAAAGGAAATTCACATCAAAATCATGGATACATGTGATAAGGTACAGAACGCAAAAAAATAAAATAAAATCGGCTATATTATTTTAAATAGAACATGCAATTGAAATAGTGCAGACCTCCAATTAATTTGTGCACAAGTCTTATTTAAGGTCTTGATCACACAATACAAATGCTAAGCGGTAATAATTTAATTCTTCAGAATTTATTTTTATGTTTAGCCCGGCAAAGACCCAAACAGATACATGAAGTGGGCCGACGCATTTCTCGTCGTGTACAGCATTACCAGTCGCCAGAGTTTCGAAATGGCTCAGAATTACTTGGAGGGAATTACCCAGTACCAGCGGTCGGCATCGTCAATGGAAACTCCGACAATAATAGTTGGCAACAAGGTGGACATGGAGAGATACAGGTAATAAGTTTAGCAATGAACAAATACTTAAATCCAATACTAAACATCGAGGTCCAAATTACTTTTAATATGCCAACCAGTTTCATTTAGTTTCTGTTAAGATGGCGCTACAACCACTAATGTCTTAAAATAGTCATTCATATTAATGAGGCTCATTTGCGCTTTTCTAAGACAGGTAAGCAAGGCAGAAGGAAGCGCTTTGGGCGCCCACTACGATTCAGCATTCATCGAAACGTCAGCGGCAGAGGACTTTGGAAGTGTGGAGCAAATCTTTCACGAAGGAGTTCGAGAAGTGCTGAGAGAGCATCAACGGTGCACCCCACTACGCCCCCTGTACATTTCAGAAGACCGAGCCAGTTCCAGCATGAGAAATGCGCGATCCGTGCTAGCAAATTGCAAAGACCACGTAGAGCCTTCGTCCGGTCAACAGGAGAAGAATTCTAGATTCAAAATCTTCAACAAGGGGAAAGGTTTCAAGGCCATATTTCAATCAACTTAACACTAAAAACTCATTGAACTGATTTTCAAGAATTTATTGTACCGTGAAATGACATCAAATTGCTACCGACACAATGAAAAACTGGCCAACTATCCAAATGATACGTCTATACGAACACGGTGAGATACACAAGTTGCGCGTTTCGGTTTGGTAGCAATTATGTTTGGAACTCGTGTGTTGAGAAAATACAAAGCCGGGAAATACTGGCATTAAAAATCGAAGTAAACGCTGCAAGGGGACCGAAGGGCAAAAAACAACACTAAAATGCTTGGGAAATTCTTTTTTTTAAATCGTTTCACACGGTCCATCATTTTTTTAAATTTAATTTAGCGAATAAAAAAAATCCAACCAGCAGAAATAATGAGTCCTCTCGGGTTTAAAATTGAAATAATAAACAAAAAACCTCGTGTTTATTATCGAGTTGAAAAAAACGGGAAGCCGTCGACCAGTACACAAATATATAAGTTAGACGACGCAACCGTAACACAAAGAAACGAAAATTACAAGAAACATTTATCAACGGGCCTCGGGGCTATTCTTCTGTTGTCGGGTACACAAACGCCTGGTGTGTAAATCGTGTGGGGAAAGTTGTGCAAATGGAGGCAAAGTGTGAGGCAAAAATTGGACGCGTGTGCTTCAATCCTTCACCAATCCGGATCATAAACGCAGCCCATCACGCAAATGCCCAGTTAAAAATTAAAGGGGAAGATGAAAAAAAAAATCCCCGCCTCGTATACACAGATAGGAAATAATCTAAAAGTATGTCGAGGGGAAAGGTGAACAACTATTGTACCAATGCGGAGAGGCCGGTTGAAAGCGACAACATATGTGGGAGGAATGGAGGACGAAATTAGTAGCCCCACTCGAGGGGATTGAGGCGTACCGATGCGTCACTACAATTGTAACCACTCAGAAAAAGGAACAAGTAGCGCAAAAAACGTTTACGGATATATAGATGTATCTAGTTGGACCGAGTTCTGGTCCAGAGACTGATTGCTAATGAAAGCGTGGGTGGGGTTGGAGTTTGGCGTAGAGGGTCCCCCTTACAAAAGTTTTCCCCCCAAACCCATCGAGTTCGCCCCATCGTTCAAGACGCAGGGACTGTCACCGCTTCGGTTTCCATCTTCCCGTCGCCATCATCCTTCTTGTCCTTCTTTCCATCGGCACCTGGTACAATGCAATTTGGAAGCGTGAATGATTGATAGGTAGTTGTGGGCAAACTTAATAAACAAAATTCTAGAAATTGTTCATCACAAATTTTATTGACATATCCCTCAAATGTTCATAACGTTGAGTTATGTCACAGTTCAACTGCTACATGATAATTATTTGTAGTGGGGTAAGGAATAAAATATCTAGTAAATCAAAATTTTATTGACATATCCCCCAAATGTTCATAACGTTGAGTTATGTCACAGTTCAACTGCTACATGATAATTATTTGTAGTGGGGTAAGGAATAAAATATCTAGTAAATCAAAATGCAGCGCATAAATTACTTTAAAAATTATGTCTTCGTTTTTAAATTTCAAACCATTAAGTTGGAAAATCTTCGTATTTCAAGTATACTAGCAACTTAAAATCTGCAGATTTAGTTATATAATTTGTAACCTTCCCCCGAAATCCAACCTCACGCAGCGCAACCAACAAGATTGATGCAATCAAGTATTGACGGAAACAGAGGCAATGATAAAGGTTGATAAAATACCTTCGTTCGGCTCTCCACTGCTATTATCGCGACGGCGTTTGCGCGTGAAACGACCTTTGACGAACTTGGGCACCGGCAGAGGGTCCATGCCCAGAACCTTGTGAATCTGTCGGAATGCCAATAATCGCAGCGCATGCTGTGTAGAAGAGAAGAACGAAAAGACAACGAAACATTTTAAAATCGTTCCCCCAACAACTTTGACAGCATTCAATTTTAAAAATAATAAATCGCGCCGGTTACCTGAGCACTTGCAGTTATGTCCTCTCGCTCCTGGTCGGTCAGGTTCGCCGCCGAATCGGTCGGATCTTTTTCACAGGGATCCAACAGACCAGGCCCACCTGAGAAAAAGCAAACACAATGCGATAAGCGTACAGAAACCGAATCACATTTCTCGAAAACTCTCAGCATATTTTAACTGGAACTAGATAATATTTTATGCACCCAGTTGATCAAGTAACCTCACTTAAAACCAACATACGAAATGAAAATGTTTCTGAATTTCGACAACAAAATATTTCTCAAATAAGTTCTTCAATAATAAAATCTCAATAGAGGCTAATTTTTAGAATTAGACCATAGGCGAAATTATATAACGTTTCCGTGAAGACAGTAGCGTAAAACAAAATTAACCAGATGTAGGGCAAAACTCACCTGGCAGCAAAACTCCAGAGGCCAAAGCTTCTAATACACGCCTCAGGGCATCACCAGGGGACATCGGAATGCCAGCACTACAGAGTGTCTTCTCGACGAGCAACTCTAGAGCCTTTACAAATAACAGATAAAAAATATAAACTGAGATAAGTCTCAAGAACCACACGAGGACCCATGGGAATCGTGCAAAAAATAAAGAGTTGTCAGAAACACTATAGGTTTTATAATTGAAACCGGGTGGTACTCACCCAATTGTTCAGCGGGGTCCAGGTGGGCACGCGTTGGCACAGGTCCCGCAGAATTCGGATGACAAGCACGCACGACTGGAGTCCGCTGGCCCTAGCCTAGTGTGGGACGCGCAGACACGCGAGCAAACACGGGAGAGAGAAAGTTGAGTGCGGATCTGACAAACACTGGCCAATACCCTAAACCAATTACCCACGAGAGTAACCAATTTTCTCTCTTCTCATCTACCCACGGTTAAGTAAGGCCAGGCGGATGGCTCGCAACAAGAAAAAAATGATTTTACATCCCCCCCAATCCCACTTCTCCCCTTTTCCAACCCCCCTACAGACGAGAGGGGGAGTTTATTTCACCGGCACGACACACGAGTTGCGTCGATAAATTAAAAGTGGGCCCATTTTAGTTAGGCGAGAGGATGGCCGTAGGGATGGGAGATTGTTAAAAAAAAACCCTCACAGATAACACTAGCACTAGTTTAAAATCGGGGTCTTATAATAGTAGACATATCGATAGTTTTAGTTAGAAATTGCTAAAACATACTGGAATGATGATTAGATTAAACGAAGTTGGTTGTCGGGGAAAGTAACTCCAAAACGTCGTTAATTCGCCAAAACCAACCATCAACCAAAGTTATATAAACTTTGCGAACTACATGCTGCCTAACGAGAAAAAAAAAACGTGGCGCATTTTCATGTTATTTTAAATGTTTCAATTTTCAGGTAAACCCCCAGAAAGTCACTCTTCAACTATCTAAAATGATTTTAAAAAAATTTCGATTCCAATCGCCCATCCCTACGTCTAACAGCGGGTGTTCGCGTGCCGGTGGGTGTTTTTAAGTCCGAGAGACGCGCCATTCGTTCGAGCGACTGACTGAGCACACCGCCACATGCCTGGGTCCCACAGGTGAGCCTGGGTCACACTACGACGGCCCCCCGACCAGCACTCACGCGGAAAGGGGGGGTTGGGTTTTGGATTCGACCCTGCCCCTTTTGTGAGGGGTGGGCTGGGACTCACGGTCACGCTCGCCACTTTCCAGCCTCATGTATCTCAAATCAAAGTTCCCATCAACGAGTACGGGTGGGGAGAGGACTAGCCCAAGAAAAAAAACGATAAAGAAAATTGTATCCGAAAGATGGCCACCCCTAAGTAACCAAAAAGCCATTTGTGCAAAACGTTGTTGGCCGGTTCACATTTTAAAATTTCAATGCTACCCGAAAAAATTTGTCCCCACCCAATTAACTGTTCTGCAAGGTCCCACCAAATGCGAGATTGGTTTTCCCCCACCCCCAAAATATGAAAACCCTTTGCCCATTCCTCCCACCCCAAATCATGTGGTCCAATATGTCATCCCCAACAACATAGACATAAGGCTGAAAAGTAAACTGAAGATATAATGCGAACCTGGAACCACTTAGCATGACGCAGGGCAGCCAGGGCATCCAGGCATTTTTGCCTGTCCAGAACGTCCGGTGGGTCTTTCAAAGTCACACTCTCTAAAGCCAGAGCAGGATGAAGACAATGTTGACAATGTGTGGGTGGAACGGGTGTTTGACCATGGGCCGGCAGACAATTTTGCCAGTCGGGCATACGTCCGTTCGTCGATAGTCCCGATTTTTATTTGCCATCCTTTTAACGATAACCGACTTTTATAATCTTTACTATAGATTCTAATGACGAAATGGGGTGTTAATACGCAGCACATTGAGTTGCTGGGCACTTTTCAGGGCATATTTATGAAGTTTTAAAAAGGAGCCACGATGGTTTCGTCAACTCAGATTAAATTCAACGGTCCATACACAATTTCTCATTGATTCTATTTCTGAATCCATGAACGAGCTATATTAGGTTGTCCAGAAAGCAAACACAATCAGGACCACGACCATCAGACATTCCCAGTTAGCTCCATTTTCCCCGGCCCAGTCTTGGTCAAAAATCCTTCCAAAAAAACTTCTCTGCCTTGTACTTTCCCCTCACGGATTACCTAGAAGTCACCACTGTGCATTGGATATCAGTAAAATTATAAGAATTAAGTACAACCACCATATATTTCGCTGGGAAGCAAGGGGTTACCAAAAAATAAAATCGGTCACACATCTTGCGAACTACCATGATTATTTGAAAACTTGATGAATAGTCAAGTGCAGTAAACGAAAATGAAATGCAAAAAATGGGACTTGGAAATCAATAAAAAATAAGGTGTTTTTCTTAGTTAAAAAATTAGTGATATTAATGCATCACACAAAAAGTTGTTAATCCGAAAAGACTTTTTAAAGATAAGCTTACTCGTGTTTTCGAAATAAGACAAATAATAAAATAAAAGCAGCGAAGGATTTCACAGAGGGGACAGTAGTAGCCGAACTGAAGAGAAAGACCACCAATCAGCGGAGGACCCCAGCCGGTCTACCCGCCTCTACCAAACCACACATACCACCTTCCTCGGCAGCGCTCCTTACGACGGGCGAGGTCAACAGCACGGTGAGCATTGTATTGGGTTCGGTGGTGGTGGACACATAGATTGACGCCATTTCGGGGGAGCTACGGAATTCGTATTTGTCATCAGAAATGACCTACAAAGAAACAATATTTTATCACCATTAACAATGAAAAACTGAACGTACCGAAAACATCAAAATATATGCACTGACGGGTGGGCGCAGGTTAATTAGTTCACGAAATTCATTAATAATTAGTTTTATGCCTAAACTGAAGACTGCTCCATTCCACATATGAACACAATAGTAATTGAATGCTAGAAGAAATTGTGGCCCGACTGCTCGATATTGCCATCGGATTAACATTTAGGTAAATAACACTTACCGCCATCTGGATGGGCAGATTGTCAAAGACCTTCTTCTGGAGTGCGACGGTCGGTTTCTCCGAACAGAGGACCACCAACTGGACATCCTTGTCACCCTGCAGCAACAAACCCTTGGCCAAAACGCCCACCCGCATCACGCCCTTCAGGATCCGCACAACAGACGAGCTGTCAGTGCTCTTGGCTTCGCTGACGGCTGGCTTGACAGCGGCGCCACTAGAGAAAAAGGAAGATTGGGACGACCGTTAGTACTGAGGCGGCGACAGCTCACTGGGGCATAGAGCACACAAAATGTCAATTGAACGTACTCGACTGGGGCGGGTTCGCTGGGCTTCACCACGTCCTTCTCCTTTTTGATGGCAATACCGGGGCTTTCGCTAAAAACAGAAATTCAACCATTAGCATGTTTTACTCCCCATTTTCGCGCTCTCAAGTAAAATCTTAAACGGAATTAACTCACATCTCTGCGAAAAAGTCAGACACCATTTTCAAAGCTTTCTCGGTATTGGACACCAGCTTCTGCACAGCCTGCAATTCCAACTCCTTGGGATAGATCTGAGAGTGTTTGGCCAGCATGTGGCGATCGTCCAGCGAGTCCGGTCGGCGAGGGGGCTAAAATATGAATTAAAAGTCTGACCAGTCAGAAATTTGTGGACATGGACAGCGAAGGACACGCCTGGCGACAAAAATCATTACACACTATAACAGAAAATATTTAGCGACAAGAGGATTCTGAAAAACTACGTCTACCTGACAACGGTTAAATGAATTAAAAGCGCTCCATCAAAACTATTTTGTTGAAGGTTGGGGCAAAGATTTTCAGCGTTCGAGTACATACAGCCAAAAAAGAAAGCCAACTGTCCAGTAATTAGAACTCACCATGGGTGGCCCGCCTGGTCCGACCATCGGTCCACCACGCATCATGGGCGCTGGCGGAGGCATTCCTCCGCCCCCCCGTCCGAAGCGTCGGTACCAGTCGAAGTACTCTTTCTCCTCCTCAAAGTGCCTTCGCTCCTCCCAAAAGATTCGCTCATCCTCCTCCATCATCCTGCGATCGAAACAAATACAGACGAGTTAGTTAGAAAGAATAGGAACGGCACAACTTCGATTGGCGAAAGAAAGAAGTTTGGAACATTTATACTCAACTCGACCGACCTCATCTCGTCACGCCAGCGGTCGTCGTCGCGCCGTCGCCAGAAGTCTTCCTTCTGTAGCTGGCGCCGCATTTTATCCTCCTGGATCTTGCGCTGGCGCAGACTAGGCTTGATATCCACCACCAGGTCTGGGTTCACCTTTTTCTGTAGGTCATGACGAAATTAGACATTTGTGATGTTATTGAACAAACATCACTCTTCAGAATGTATAAACCAAGAAAAAACTGATCCGGTTAAACATTAACCTAAATCCCTACAGACGTTTTCAAAACAGTGTTTTTTTTTTTAAACTTTCAGAATGGCAACAAAGCCTCTAAACTGAGTTGCCACTAAAGATGGTAAATCATTTCGCTTTGCGAGAGCGAATTCTCTTAGCCATGGTTGCTACCGAAAATGCCTAAAACTAAGTAATTGTTCGACGTTAAACTTTTACTGAAAAAAGACTATCATTAAAAGCGAACCTTGTATTGCAAACGATGCCTACGTCCCTTCATGTGCATTTCCTTGGCGTTGGGATCATTGAATTTGCACTCACATAGCTTGCATTGGAAGCTCAACACCTTGCCTTCGCCACTCTTTATCTCCTCAATATAGTCTTGACCTAAAAAAGAAAAGAAAATGAATTGCATTAAAATAAGCGACTGTACATGTTTTTATGTGTCTACCGTGATGTTTTCACACTACTTTGGGGCAGAATGGTTCTGCTCCTATATCTCATGCAAATGAAGAATTTTTACTGCAAGTATACCACAAGTTCAGTCATACTACTAGTAACAATGACTGTGGCTCGGCGGTCCTGGATTAGATTCCCGACGCGGGCAATCGATTATTCGATCCCGGGGTACTGGTGAAAATGTGCCCGAACATAGTGCTTAAGCACCGAGTGGGGTACAGAAACTCCTTTAGTGATATTTCACTAGTGAATTTAAAAAAAAACCTGCCCACTACAAAAGATAATGACATGATGAGTGTAGCTGAATCATAACAGGTCAATTTCATAACCTACCGACTGGCAACACATCGGATCGGTCATCCTTGCAGTCGTCATCTTCCTTCTCGTCGCTCTTATCGCCACCATCGACCTCGCTGGCCGGATTGGTGGGGGCGGTGGTGCTGAGTTTTGTACCACCCACGAAGGTGATCTTGGGGGCGGCCGACTGGGGCGCCTTCTTCACCACTTTCGGAGCGGCCGGAGTGACAGCGGCGGCTGATGGGAAAAATTAAATATTTGGTGTTAGCAACAACATCTAAAAACGAACATTCTAGTACCAATTAAAAGCTTGGGAATTCTTTTCAAGATTGCGTACCATTCCATTTTTGTTAAACCTAATAATTTCGCAAGACAAAACCAAAATTTTAGATTTTAGCATAGTCTTTTCAGAAGTTCCATCAGCAAAAATAGGATTTGGATGATTGAAATGCCACTAACGGCGCCATTAGGACCCGAGTAATGTCGAAATATGCGCCACCTAGCCATGACGCGCCATATCCAAGGACATTGATCGTTCACGAGATGTTCTCAAAAAGTACTGTACTGTTAAAATAGCCACTTAATAAGTAGAATAGTAAACGTACCAGGTGTGGCACCAGCCGGTGTACCAATGACAGTCGGTTCAGTCGACGGAATCGGTTTTCCCAATTTGGTATGCAGTTTGACAACCTGTCAAATGAAAGAAGAAAAAGTTGCATGTTCCTGCTCCAAACAAACAAACCCCACTGGAATATACGAGTAGTGCGAGAATTAACCTTTTGATGCTTGGCACCCCGGATGTGAGCTGCGTAGGCATCTGAGCCGGTGCATGTGACGTCGCACAACTCGCAACGCAGTGAGTTACCCGGTCGGGCGGTGGTCACGGGAATGCCCACCTTGGCGGCGGCTTCCTTTTTCTTGTGCTTCTGGCCCTCTAAGTGCTCGCGGTAAGTCTAGACCAGTGGAGAAACCAATTAGTATAAGCAAGGTAGCGTCATAAACCTTGATTATGTTCTTAATTCCTGAAGTTATTAAATAAAGTAAAAACGTGAGGAACGCAGAACAGAATACTGTAAATTCGTTTATGATTGCAATAAAAAAAACTTAAAATTCACAGTGGCACTAATAAAAATAAAAGAACGTGGTCTTCGTCCACAAAAATGGCTTACCTGCGGTCCAGCACAGCTAATCTTGCAAACGTCGCAGTAGTGCAGCTGTTGGGGCTTCGGCGGCTGCTTGGGCTTCATCATCTTCATGCCCGGCTTCTTGAAGGTGTTCCAGTTGTTGTTGTTGGGCTTGGGTCCGCCTGGACCGCCGGGACCACCACCGCCGACGCCCCCACCTCCGCCGCCAGGGGCGCTGGTGGACTGTTGTTGTTGCACATACATGGTGGCGGCTGAATAGAGGGCAGCATCATACCCTGTATTGTAAAAGCCACCTGAGCGTAAAGGAGAGAGGCACGCGAGTGTGCCGCACCGAATAAATTTCACACCGAAACATGCAGCGAACGTTGCGTTAACAGGAAGAGGCATGCAAAGGAAATAGCGGAGCAGCATTCAAGAATTAGATAGAGAAATATAGGTTGTAGAAGAGGAGCCAGAATTCAGAGAATGTAGGGCTTCGAAAAATAGCACAATTATAAATTGTGAGTACAGACATTTTGACGTTGAATTAGAATGTAGTCGCATCAGGCAGAAACAAAGTGGTTCTCCCTTAACAGTTTGTTATCAAAAGATAATGTCGACTTTGTTTGGATAATCAATCCAGTTTTATCTTAAAATTTATTTTTCCAGCCCTTTACACAATTGCGAGAGAAACTAAGGAAAGGACAGCAAACCAAATGCGGGTTGAATTAATTATTCTACAGGCAAACTACTACTAAACCATCTGGGACAAAGATTCGATAAACAAAACACCAATAAACAGAATTTATAAGAACCAAGTCGAAGCAAACCCATGCCATGATAACCCAACCCCACAGCCAGAAGAACTGCTCTCACAAACATGTCGAATAAACAGCTCGCATACACTAGTGATACAATAGGAAAGTACAACAAACGTGTCCAAAAACCCAATAGTCTAATCTTTTCGTCCAAACTTAATCGGACCCACGAATGTTCAAACGTTTTTAATATTTTGGATGGCAATCTAATTTGACCATTTAAACAGGAAAATGATATTCCATCAGTTTCAAAATGTACTTTTATTATAACCAAAGTTTAAATATTGAATAATTGCCATCTTTTTGTAAATATAAAGAATTGCCTTTATCCAAGGATATTCAAACGTCTAATCTCAACGTAGAACAGACAATTTTTTTTGCAAATATTTGCAATCTAACGTTGCACCAACCCCAAGTAGTTTGCTTCATGGAAATGCCATTTTGTTTGGGACTAACGAGCACGTGCGAAAAAACATTTCAAATGAATGTTTGAAACTCATGCACGAATCTAACCGAAACAAATTATTGGAACAAATCGTTATATGATCTTTAGTGAAAATTGGAGTTAGAGAGGGGGGGGGGGGGGCACAACGGGAGCACTCCTTAGGGACGAATTTCAAGATTAGACTTGATAGACCATTTTGGACACGCCATAAAACATACTGAACAAAAAACCAAGCATTCTTGTAAACGAGGTAATTGTGGCAGGCCAAATCAAGAGGAAGATTGTGAGTGGTGAGAAACACATTTTGGTGGGCCTGCACAAAATACCTGAATAGGTAGATGCGGTGGTCACTGGCGTACCCGAATTGTTGTTGCTGCTATAGTTGGTGGGATAACTGGTGGATACAGCCGCGGACGAGTACCCGTAGGCGGCGTTGTTGGCGGCCGGCTTGGCGTTGTTGTTGTTGGGTCGATTGGGGTTGACGTAGGTGCTGTTGGCAGTGTAAGCCGGCTTGCTCGCTACAATGGGGAAGACGGAGCCTATCTCTTAATTGGTGTGCCCTCTCGGCCGAACACATTTACAGCGATAATAAAACCCACATCATAATCATTAATTAGGCATCCGGTTTTTAAGACCTGAATCAATTGAATCCAAAATGTGAAAAGAATGGCATGGCAAAAAAGTAGCCAAGGTATAACTAATTAGATTCTAAACAGTATGCTCAGTATGTTGAGCAATTCTATTCAACCAACCAGCTTGTCTGTGCGACTTTAAATTGGCACGAGTACATTTGGATCAAGTCTTAAGATTAAAATTCCAAGCCGATTGTATGGAAAGCTGAAAGCAATCGAGAAACGGCAACGAGCCAATTAATAATTCGTAGTTTACTAATGCAGTTTAAATATTACAGCTGAAACTCATGACCGATGTCGAGAAATGTCGCACGACAGTGTCGACGACAGACCTTGACAACCTCGAAAGCATGCTCGGGCTTTTCGATATAAAATATTTGACAGCACGATGCAACACGACGACAACAATACGAATCAGTGATTCAATTTTGACAACACCATCGTTCATATATCATGCAATTTTTATATATATTGTTTTAATTTCTACGATTCATATGTAATATTTGAAGTGCATTAGTAAACCACACGTTATTAATAAGCTTGTTGCAGTTTCTCCTCGATTGCGTCCAGCTTTCCATACAATGAGCTCGTGGTATATATATATACTAGAACGGCATTATACAAATTCATCTACGATTAAATTGTCGTCGTGAAAACAAGCGAATGACAAACCTTGCTGCTGTTGCTGTTGGTAGTACGATTTGGTGCCGTCATATGTGGGGGTTGTGGCCGCTGCTGCGGCCGCGGCAGGTCGCTGGTACGAGTACGCCTCGTACGAAGGAGTGGTGGTGGTGGGGGGAAGCGGAGGGGCACTCTCCTGCTGAAACCAAGAAAGGTCACGAGTCAGCTGACATTATTAAAACCCTTACGCCGTCCCAGCAATTTGCCATAAGAATACATATTTGTGATCGCAGCGCCGCACGGCATCCAGCTATAGAATATATTTTGTTTATCTGGATCAAAAGCTATCAAACACATGGTTGGCTGCGTTACGATTGTCGGCGATGTCTCATTATTTCGCAGATGAATATCAAATTCTTAAGTTAATTTATTTCATTTTTGTTGAACTTCATCCGATCACTGCACATATGAGTTTTCTCTTTTTGTTTCCGAATTACGTTAATCTTTGCATTGATTCTCCATCACGATAAATTGGTGTTGTAAAAAAAACCCAAATGAAATGGTTTCTGCGACAAGCTAGCGTCCGAGTAAGTCTTACACAGACACGATACTTTGAATCAGACCATAGTATCAGATAATAGACATGTACACGCTTCACGCGGGGTATCCGTTAACGATTTGACTGAAATATCATACCTGCTGACGGGCAGGAAATCCATAGGAGCCGGCTGCATGGGTGGCTGACTGGTAGCCCTCGTAGGCGGGCTGGTTGGGGCGCTGGGCCTGCGTGTACGACTGATTCACAGCGTAGCCAGCCTGGCCAGTCGGGAAGGTGGCCGCTGGAGTCCTGGAAATAAGATAAAATTGTTGTAAGAAAAATGCAGTATATTAAATTTGAGGATGCATTTTTATTTCTATAAGCGGTGGTTGGATTTCTGGCCAGTACCAAACGAGCGGAGAAGCAAAGTGCCGTTCCCTATTGTCCGAGTGGCTAGTCCACGGATGGGAGGATACAGAGGTCGACCCTCAACTGTAGTTTTGTTTCTTCTAAGTTAGACCATTGCAATAAGAAAGACCATTAAAAATAATAAATTGTAATTATTTTCCGTTTTTACTCACGTAAAAACAAAATAGAAAGCGTGGCACACAGCCATATTAAAACTAGAGATCCTTGTATTAAACAAAAGGTGCCGAGTGGTCGAGAGGAAAGAGTGTTTTCCTCGTGGCCCGTGAACGGGGTTTCGATTCCGACCAACACCTTCTGAATAATTCGGGCGAAAGAAATTCCTTTACACGCCTTCTTTCGGAATATAAGTTATATAATGACCCGTACCTGTACGATATCAGGGCGTTAAAAATCCCTTTTCCTAGGCAGCCTAAGTTAAGCAAAATTTTCAGGTCGTCTACCTGGGGAGTTTCGAGATGTTCAAACAACGGTGAACCTCCTTAACATGTTTATGTACTAACTAGACTGGGGAAAAAATCTAAAAGACCAGACAAGCCATTCGCCAAGCAGCACTGGCGCATGCACATGCGTTCGGCTTAGGCGAGACAAAATTAGCATATTCGCATACTTGGCAGGCTTTTTAAAGACGTGGTTTTGACTGCAAATATTTTCCACTTTGTCGGGCTTCAAACAACCTCGATTTTCAAATTGCTTAACCCGGACAGGGAATCTTGCAAATGGGCATGCTCGTTCAATTTACATTTTTTAAAAAGAACCTCACGAATTTGGGTATTGCCATGGACAGGCCGATCTCAAAATCTTTTGATAAAATGTTCCAAGGATGGACCACATTGTTCATTGATTAAGGCGAGCTCATTAGTCGCGGCTATGAATTATTTTTTTTGCTAAACTTCCTATACTTGTGAGGCATCCATTTTTTAAATGAGTTGAAGAGACATGGTCTCTGCAGTGAAAAGATGCCCATCAAAAGTACACGAGTTTACTGTACTAGACTAGCCCTAAAAGACGAGTACATTTCTACACATTGGAGTAAATAAAGGGCAAACCCCAGGGACACGACTGAGGGAAACGACGACGTCAGAGTTGGCAAGACTCGGTAAGATACAAAAAAATTAGGAGAAACGAAGAATTTGCGAAACACGCGCCAAAATGATAGGACTCACCCAAGACTTTCGTCACTACCCAATAAATTCAAATACTGTAAAATATTGATAGCCAGAAAGAAGCATGGAAAAATAAATTTCATTATTCATTTCAATTTATTGGGTAGCGACGATAGTCTTGAGTGAGTTAGATCATTTTATCGCGTGTTTCGCTAATTCTGCGTTTCTCTTAATTATCTGCATCTTACCAAGTCTTGCCAACTCGGACGACGTCGTTTCCCCACAGTCGTGTCCTGGGTTTTGCCCTTTATTTTATACAACCCGACGACATATTCCTTTAGTTACACAAACACGATACACAAAATATTTGTATTGCTTTTGTGGGAGCATGTCTCATCATTGAAGTGAATGACCTGGATTAGACAAAGGGACAATTTTGTGGAATAAAAAAGGATGCCCTAATAGATAAATCTCACACAGAATGCCACCTTAGGCTAACGAACTTTCCTACAACACCTAAAAATATCCTCGCAATTTAACTATTAAAAATGAATTAGCCGTGCACACATAGTGTACTGACCCCGATTCTAATATTGCGTCAACCTTATTACGATCACGAATACGTTTCTTAACATTCATGACTACAGACAAAAATGCAAACGCCTACGCCCCCCCAACATCAAGTCCCAATCGCACCCAGACAAACATTCAGGCAATTGTTACGCTTGGCACCCAAGTCAAACCAGACTCAATTCAGTTCCAGATCTAGTTCTGGAAGAAAATAGTCGCTGGGAATATTTATTTGTAATTTAAATAGACGACAACACAATGGTCGATCACACGTGATTTCGTTTTCAACATGGCGTCATCATTACCGGCATTACAATACTCTCACACATGAAATAAATAATTGAAACCAAATAGTGCGTTTATACGCGAGGCCAAAAATGCACATTACACTTCGTAAGGCAGTGCTAAAACTTTACGCGCCCAACTCCAATTCATATCAACTGAGCTCCCCTTAACGGTTAGGCCTACCGACTAATGCGTGCGCGAGTACCCAAACAATAGAAGTCTCGTACAACATAAAACACGATCCAAACACCACGGAACACCAATTTCTTCAACAGACAGCGCAATCGCAACCATTTACTCCTTCTGCCCATTTCTCGCAACACAGAAACAAAGAAACATCCATCTTTTTACAATTATTTTGCGGATTAAACTAGTGCTCTCTTCCCCCTTTTCGTTTTGCAGCACATCGCCATGTTGTATTTGCGCCGACACAAGAGACTGGCAAACTTGACATCTACTGAACGCACATTTTTCTGCTTCCCAATTTGCT
Organism: Mycogona germanica; assembly: GCA_034698785.1. Classification (NCBI taxonomy): domain Eukaryota; kingdom Metazoa; phylum Arthropoda; class Diplopoda; order Chordeumatida; family Chordeumatidae; genus Mycogona; species Mycogona germanica. Next base: position 9,886 of record JAQGBY010000475.1, on the reverse strand, counting down.
CGCGAAGCACAATTTTAGTATCTCAAGGTCCACGAAAAGTCTATAAATGTAGTGCAATCGGACAATCTTACGTGTATTGAGTCCCGCCGTGAGTAAATCCGTAATAATTATTAGCAGCCATCGTAGAAACAAACTGCAAAACGCCGGCAAAATGGTGGGCGAATGAGCGTGATTTGATTCAGCACTAGCAGACAAGCGTCTAAATCCACGACAAATATCTACTATTCGTCTGCACTGCACCCCACTCGAGGTCTCTCTCTAATGTCTAGTGCAACAGTTCCTTGTTTAGTCAGTAGGTGGCAGCACCTCATATCAACGTCAATTATTTCCCTAAGTCGTTAGTTCTTGTAATGACAACCAGATGGCAGCACAACATTTCACGTGCTTGCCTTTAGTTCCCCCCAAAATTTAAATTTTGGAATAAAATTAATTATTTGAAAAAGAAACTTCTAACAAAAATCTGAAGCTAAATCTGATCAAGAATTTTTTGTTGCGTCATTCTTGCAACATGTGGTCTCGCAACAGGTTACAATAGGATTGAGCCTCTTCTGTTGACCAGTGCCTGATGCTTTCGTTGCAGTTTCTGGTGAACGGCATCCAATTCCTACAGTTTGATTCAGTATTTATCGTTACAGGGTGCCGTTTCCCGACGATTCTTAGTCGTTCCGCAGCAGTAGCGATGAGCCCACCTCTATACATGCGGTCATCTGAAATTCGGCCAATTCGTGAAGTACCCATTGGCCAAGTTTTTTTGCTTTCTCTAAGGCTTGATGATCAGATGACTCCAAATTTTGGTTTAAAAAAATGGTACGAGATGAAACTCCAAGCTCTTCCGCTAAATCAGCACACGTTCGTTTGGGATTAGTCTCCACCGTTTCCTTCAGCTGAGCATCTTGAGAGCTTGAGGGGCGTCCACTACGTGTGGCAATTTCGAGGCTCAGATCTCCGGACCTGAATTTTACAAACCATTCTCGCACTATTCTTTCTTTAGGGACATTGTTCGAGAACGTTTTTTTAAAGATTTTCAGTTGCCTCACTTGCTTTATAGCCAAGTTTGTACCCACTGAGTGCCAAAAGTCCCGTTTGTTTCTCTGCCTAAAAGGGCTGCAATAAGAAAGAACTTAAAATTACCAAATATTTTATTAAATAATGAAAGAGTAGATCTCCTGGTACAAAATAATGTAGCACATGTCCTAGAAATTGTTACTAAAATATTTTATTTTTCAATCGTAAGTCGGGCAATGCTAAACGGCGGGAACTTTCAACATGACCCAATATTATTATCATCGACAATATAAATTTTGAATCACTTTGAGAAATTGCTCGCTTCTCTCGGCTGTCCCAGTCATGGTAGTGAAAGTATTTTTTTATATTTTTTTAATATCTGTATACTGTAATTGTGGAATCGTCGCGTGCAATGGCACCGAAACATGTGATTTAAAAAAAAATTATGATTTCCAAACGTTTGATAATTTAAATATCTAATATATTCATAACGTCTTTCTTAAGTATATTTTCTTCCTATTTTGTGAAATGCAACTATTGTACTCAAGGGAATTTCAATTGAATAATTAGAAATTCGGGATACTGTAGTGTGGAAAATGTAATTGGCATTGTCAACTGAAGACACTATATTTGAATTTTGCTGGCATCTGAAATCACTTCCGCTCGACTACAAATTTGAGGAACTCACTACAGCTCAAATTTTATTCAATTTCGTCAAGTCGTTCGTAAGTAAACGTGACATCTTAAGTTTCAACCTGGCTGGTTAGCCAGGTTGAAACTTAAGATTATAATATACACAAAAAAAAATCAAAATTAAAATGAGCCATTGATCAACTATCGCAGTATTGCAATAGATAACACCCTCTGTACAAAGCGCCCCCTTGTCATTAGCTTCTATGCAGCACAGTGAACTCCTTGATCTGAATGATGACTAGGGTGGATTTGTCGGATGCTTTTTTTACCAACAACAGATACCTCGTTGCACTTTACAAAAAAATCAAATTCGACCATATGTCTTTTTGTGTGTGTGTGTGTGTGTCCTAACAGCGATCGTAGGAGCGAGAGAGAGAGCGACTACATGTGCCCAACCCCCAGAGCCTATCATCGAGTGATTTGAATGCGCAAAAGCATGCACACCTGTCGAGGGAAGGAGGGGGGGGGGATGGGAAAGAGAGAACCGACTTAGCCAATAGACCAAAAACAGCTATCTGTGTTTGCTTAGCGGCCAGACCAGCACAATATATAGCAACAGATAAGCGTTGTGTGTGGTGGCGTCCGTGCGCAGAGTTTGGAGTTCGCCTTCGATGTGGGTTTTTTTCTCCTCCTCGTCAGTGGTTCTTCTTGTACGCGTCGACTTCGTTTCATTCCCGTGTTAGCCGACCTCTGGTGTGAATGGCGCAGTTTTCGACTGGAGATTGTGATTCGACCACGCGGTTTGTGCTTGACCAGGGAGTCTAGAGAATAGAAGGACACTGCTTCAAAAGAAAGTGAGTAGAACCGTTTTGATCGCAAATGTTTCCTACTCCCCCACCACCATCTGGTCCTCCTCTTTCTTCAATCTGGAGAAGAAAAAAACCCTGTTAAAACACAAGGCACCTCGTAATTGCTCATCACCCCAGACGCATGGCTCAATCACAATTTTCTATTGGCATGCCGTAAACGTAGCAGGGCTATTCGTAAATATGGGTCACACTGAAATTTCCTTTTAACATATATACAAATTGATACGAACGACGACAGCGTGATCTAGCCATATTGCTACATAGCCTGCTCTTATTATCATCTTATATATTTGTTTTCTGCGGTACATAGTTAGTTTTTAAGGCGCTGCCTCTAATCTACTATGGTACAGTTAACGATATATTTACTACTTAAGCTTCCTCTTAAACTGAACATACTTCTATATAAATTTGTAATTATAGAACTAATGAGTTCTTGACGTCTGGTTGTGAAACAAAGTCTTAAAAAGTACAATTATGTCATCATCGAGTATGTCAGTAAAAACAATTTATAAAAAAACTTACAAATTTGGAAGATAATCACAATTATCACGCATTAATGTCAAGTAGCGCAAAATTCTAATTGCACTGACCAAGCATTCTGTACAACTCAAAAGTGCTTTAAAAAAAAGAAAGGTGGAGGCGTTGAGACATTGACTCGCGACGCCAGTCCGTGCTAGGACATCGCGTCCACGAAAAAATATCCATTTGCTCATCTCAAATGTGATCGTGAATTGCAGGTGCGTTTGGCTTTCAGTACCAGACGGGGGCCACACGCAATCTTCATTTCACGAAGGTGTCTGCGATCTAATTAATTTGCCTCAATCTCATATACTTGAGATGAATTCAAAATTTTCAAGCACGCTGATGAAGTACGATTACTTTTTTAAATGTTTGTTAATTGAAGAGACTTACCACCTTTCTCAGCTCAAAGCTCCTCCGGGGGGTGACCTGATCTATTATAACCTACCCCAGGCTGCCTATCTTTAACGTATCCCGATATACGAGTCACCTATGATCACGAAGTACCCTTACAATGCAACTAGGGTAGTGTCTAGTTGAGTTTCTCAATTCAATCATGTAAAGTGTACGAATACTTCAGATCAGTGAGATCACCTGTCGCCACCTATCGGGAAATATATGCATTGGTCTTTTTTCCATTGCCCTAGGTGGTTTGCTGCATTGCATGGCGTTCGAGCAAAATTGTTGGACAACGCATTCAAATCGCATAATTTCAGAATATTTTCTATGACCAGCCTCAACATTGTATGCAATCTCTCCGTATACTTATTTTGCCTAAATGCACAATACAATGACTAGTGCTTGAGAAGATCGTTTCACTCACTTTATACACACCCGTAATACACTTTTTACAATTTCGGACACACATTTGTGTAGATACAGGGATGCGGAAATATTCGATAAGATCTGGAAATCTCCGGGACGTTCCGGTTGAGCACAGCAAATAGGGTACACCATACACGCGCGTCTCCCCACCTGAATGTCAAAACACTCGATTGACTTTGACACAACCTGTTTCCATTTCCAGCTCTCTGTGTGAGTGCAAACATGCAAAGCCCACGAACAAACACACTGAATATACAATTTTGCTGCCGGCATATATATATATATATATATATATGCTTATAGATGAACAGGAAAGGAATTTTCCACAATCTTCGTTTCGGGTTCTTGACACTGCCTTGGCGCGCACAATCTTTTCCGGTCACTAATGGCATAACCATTGCGAGATACCCCAGGTGTGTTTATGTTTTTTGGACAGCAGGGTTGCCGGCATGCGTAGTCCTCCTAGTGGTCAGTTTTACCCGCTGAAGTCCGGTTACAGATGTCTTGAACTCTAGCTTGACCAGTGGGTTTTTATGGGCACTGCGCTAAAGTTAAAGGACAATAAAATGTGGAATAATGGATTCGCTTCGTAAACCTAAATGAAAACTAGTATATGAATATCTTTGGAGTGTGACAAATTGAATTCCTCATTGCAACTAAAACGAGCACATCAATCAGACCCCCGCCATAGGCCCCATAAGGGGCTGCTTGTGGGTATATATTGTAATTGTAATCAAAGATACGAATAATTAAATATTCCTGTTCGCAATTCTAAATTATATTTTAAGAGGAAGCCTGTTGTAAAAACGATTCCTACCTCTACCTGCAGGAACAGGTTAGAATGGTCACCCATAGTCCGTGAAGAATTAGATCTATTATCTCCGGTTGACATATGACCTCGATGGACATCGATATTTCCGTCCAAGACGTGGTTACCTTGTACCGGTTGGCCCTTTACCTTGTACTCTCAACTGCCCAGTACATACTGCAACACCTTTTTTTCTTCATTTCTGTGTACACACACGGACATGTACTATTAAATACTTATCCAATGAATGGCATTGAAAAACTGGTCTCCCATGCGTGTTCTACATTGAGACGAACGTAAAAGCGTGTTACGCAACCAGATGTGGGGGGAATTGGATTCACCATCACAGTCAGCAGGCCTGGGGATTCCCACCTATAAACGCTCGTCACGCCGGTGGCGTCACAACACCCTTTGTGCACATAAAAAATATAAACATGACGGGGAGAAAAAAAAGGAAGTCTATAGACCTACAACTAGAGGAGGAGGTGTTCCGCTAAATTCATCTCACGTTCCGATTTCACTTTTCTCGGGCAAATAAATCGTTCCTTGTGAACGAAAAAATTGCAATTGTTTGTATCACATCTAAATAATTTACCGCGGAACTCTAAACGGTTGATAAAAAAACACCATAATTTTCCGCAACACATAATTTATTTTAACACATAATGGAGTGCTCGTTTTTAAATATATACTTTATGCGAATCGTTATCCGGAATTCAAAAAGGAAAACAACAATTTACTAATCACGATGACGAAGATTTAAAAGAAAGTGTGCCAATAAAGTATAGTGCAATTGCGAAGCATTTTTGAAAGGACATGTCGATAGCCTTCTGTCATTTCGCGTACTTGAACTGAACCTTAACGAACAAACGTCGATATATATATATATATTTAAATAGCACAACATCCTGCTTTTACGCTTAAGCTGCGACGTCAATCGAGGACGGGGGCGTTGTTCTTTCTTGATGCTCGCCAAAATTGACAAAATTTTTATTCGATTGATGCAAACGCTGAGTAAGACCTAGTTGGTTTACGTCGAGCTCATTAGGAAATTATGAATACAAAAACAGTACCTAAGGGATTGGCGAAAAAAAATTGCTTGAACCTCGTTATCTCCTATAGAATTGCGGTTAGTTATCTAGAGAAATGCTTATTTGAAGTGATTGCCCCTTTCCGATATGAAGTACTCTAAATTAATTTTCCGCGTAATTAACTTATTAATTAGATTGAAGTTGTGTTTTCCTATATATTATTTTAATATATTTCCTATACGCCCCTCGCACCAATCCTCTATGTGCACGATCTGGCGTTCTTAACTCTGTTGGGCGTTTCTAAGAATCACGTTAGATCGCAATTCTAGTAGATCGATGCTCAGAGAACTAACACCCATTAAGGGTTCCTACTTCCAGCGTTTCTGGCTGTGAACTGGAATTTTGGCGGAGTGATGGCTACAAGCGGAGACAATTGCATCCTGCCATCACCTGACAGATGACGAAACGGACGCCACCCAGTAATAAAGATTGGTACTAAATACAGAGGTACAAGCGCAGTGATAGTCCTGGCGTGTATTTAAATCAATGTAACTTTCAAAGTGAAAGCGCTAAACTACAGAGCGCTTTCACTTCCGCGCCTTAACCGAAACGCGTACACGAAATGCGGCGCAAACACCGCTCGGTACGCAATGTGCGCCAGGCTGATAATTCAATTGGATCGTGGGCGCGTCCGACAATTGGCACACCAAATTTATATGCTCGGCAACGATTCGTCTCGAGTTTCGCAATTTCAACAGATGGCAAACTTACCTACCTGATAGTACGAGGAAGTGTCACATTACAAATTTGCGATTTTTATTGCTTGTTGTCTTCTGGTTGAGAAAAACACCATCTGTAATTTAAATATATCTGTTAACGTAACGTGATAGGGAAACATTTCGCATTTAAAAATACATTTGCATATGTAAATTTTAAAAAATGAAGACAATAAAAGACATTTATCAAATCGGTTCACTCTGAGCTAGTGAAGCTCAAATGGTAGTCTCCTAAGTTATCAAAAAACAAAATTTCAATTGAACGAGTCGTTGAGTTGATTAATTAGCAAATGATACGAGACAGGGAATTTTGTTACGATAGGCGGAGAGGGGAGGGGGGGGGAATCAATAATGTCGAAACAAGTCGAAAATAACAACCCGTGACGTGCATAGGAAATTGCCATTCGTGTGCTTGCGTGCCAAGGTGCAGTAGAAAAAAGGGAGGGGACGTGCAAAAAGCCTGAACGTTCTATCGGTGGCCTAGATGTTGTCATTGATCTTTGGTTACGATGACGTCTTGGCGGGGGGAGGGGGGTCACTCAATATATCTTTCTCACCTTTGATACCAAGAAATCACGTTTTCTTAAACGTATCAAAACCAATTGATCCAACGCTGGTGGAAGCAATAACCTAAACCGATACGCGAAATTTATCAATATGTAAATAGAGGCAAGGACCTGCTCGTCCGATAAGCAGTTGATTGAATCCGTGTGAAGTTTAATCGCGAATTGGCAATCTGACAAAAGAGAATCACAGGTAAAAACCAACGGAAAGCTTGTCCAAACATGGCCATATATGAAAACTTAACTTTCTCTGTCAAAAGTGATAAAACATTAGTTCCCTTAACAGAAATGATCAGCTATACTGCTTCCGTATTAGATCGTTAATGCAAATGTAAATTTCAACAAACTTCAGTCATCGTTTAATTACAGTATTATTAAATTCAACTCTAATAAGCGATTCGCTGAATACTCTTGCACGTTCTTAATTGATTTTTTTCTCATAAGTTTCGTTGTTTGTGAGCTTAATTTATAATTCTGTACGTTTCTCCTAATTATGTACGCATTTCTAATTAGTCTCAAAAGTACTTTAAGCATATCTTAATTAATGCATCTCTTGGAGAGATTAAATTTGCGAGACAAAGCCGTGTTGCGAGACTACTTGAGAGTTTGTAATGAAAAGTACAATTTCAAGCCAGATGAAGTTATCGTCGAGTTTGCATCTCGACAAAATAACGAATCGGAAATATGAGTTGTCCCTAGTGAACCATCGGAGACGTTTTCCGTTCCTAGAGATCGGAATAAAAACTACAACACTTGATGCTTGCTGCGTGGTGACCTCGATCTTTGAGCACTTCTGAGCGAAACCAATATCCGAGTGGAAATTCGAGTGCCTCGTACTGGCGCTTCTTCAATCATCATTATACAATGTGGCCCCTGTGCATGACAGTTAATGGTGCCCTCTGTGTTGGCGCTCTAGAAAATCGGTTGACTATTAGAGACGACGATCGGAGAATTAGCTATGGGCAATCGAACATTTTGTGTTCTCATCACTTCAAGGTGTGAATTGAGGGGGAGCGGATCATGCGCTACAAACGGCAACATGAGAAACCTGACATTGACCTGTCCAGGCGACGAAATAATCATCCCCCCCCCTATTGATAACGCGCATTGCACATATGGTATGGCCATAAACTATGCGTTCTGTTGCGAAAATAATTAAACCTCGACATATTTTACACAACCCCAAATCAAGAGGAACTGAAAATATATGTACTAGTCTGACGAATAAAGCAATCAATCAGATTATAGTTGAGCTGACTCTTTTCTTGTGGGGAAATAATGTAGCAATGAAACAAAGTTTTGCACACTTGGATTTTTATAATCTTCCGCACATAAATTATCAAAAGTTATATCATTTCGTGAAAAAAGATACGCAGATAACTAAATCATCGGCATAAAAAACATACTTCAAAGAGATTTCGCTTGTCACCGAGCACAGAGATAAGTGTAATTAATTGATTAGATGTCATCAGAAAAAAGCTCAAGTTTCGCGAGCTCTGTCATAACGAACGCGCACGCGTAGACACTGGGACGTTTTTGTTGATGGAGTTATAACAAGTTGGCCGAAATTATTGACAGACACTTCAGAGTAAATTCTAAATATCTTCAAATGAAATTGTTGGGTAAAAAAAATGTTTCTGTCACGTAAACATGAAAAAGTACCAAGTACAAATTCGTAGCATGTAGTGACGACACACCCCATATCATATTTCCTCTTGAGGTGGCCGCGAGTACTGATATATTGCCAATTACAGCACTTGGTCCCCCCCACTAAAAACAGTATATACTCTGTACAGGACACGCGAACGAGCGAATAAGAAAATTACGGGGAAAAGTGCTCCAGCCACGGCCATGCGCAGTTGAACCAAACCCTCGGCACGCAAACACCACGTCACAGTGATGATACTTTATATTCGCTAACATCAGTACACGAGAACAATGGTCGTGAAGTCATGTGACACAAATTACCTAATGACTGCGGCTAATGTCGACCCATAATGCATCACACAAGTGCCTCATCGGCCAGACAGGATCCTGGAAAGAGTGAAAGTGGGAATGAAAGTATATCCATAGTGAATTCGGATATGGCGAGGGGCAAGTTTGGTTTACAAGAGACAATGATTACCTCGCGTGTGATTTTTTTTTCTTTCGTGAAAATCAATTGATCGCGAATTGATCAATGGTGTGTGTGTGTGTGCAACTGCAACGTATCTGGCTGGATTATTTGGATAACAATTGGATTGTAGCGCAATGGCCTATCGAGGTAAAACGATATATTTATAATTGATAGCACTCGAGATACACTCAAGAAATACGATCGTTGTTTGCAGGATGTCAAATCTCAAACTGTGAATCTAAAGTTCGATATCGATATGCAACATGAATGTCCTGTTTATGTCGGTATTGACATGAGCTAGTGTGCAAACAATACACGAACAAGCTAGAAAGGCGCTCTTCTCTTCTTCCAATAAACACCAAAAAAAAAAAGTCTTCCAAACTATTTGTTCAAATATATTTGATCGTGGATTTTATTTGTGGAATTGTTTCGGCACCGGCACACCCCCGATGTTTCGATGAGGGATTTGGAAAATTAAGTAACAGTAGATGAAAACCAATACAGTATTGTTTTATTTTCATCAGGTGTCAGCGTTTGAAATGTAATCACCTGTACCATAAACAATTGCGTTTCAAATTTTAGCTAAAGTACTTATTTTAGGTCGAAATTGATCCATCTCATTCAGGATGCAATTCAAAATAAAGTAATCATTAAATATAGTTTAACAAGCGGGTAAGCCCGTCACCAGGACGGGCGAAACCACAAAATGAAATTCACAATAAGAAAAAAAATAGGAGAATA